>BQKN01066956.1:151619-194331 GCA_022839385.1 Asparagus kiusianus
ACGTGATAGTTTTGGTGGACCCACCATCCTATTGAAGAGGATTGGTGAGTTGATGAACTATTAGAGGTGATCATTAACGTGATAGTTTTTTGTAGACCCGTCATCCTACTTGAAGAGGATTGATGGGGGAATTTGGAGGAAATGGACTATCAGAGGTAACAGTTAACGTGATAGTTTTGGTGGATCCACCATCCTACTTGAAGAGGATTGGCAGGAGAATTTGGAAGGAAAAGGACTATCAGAGGTGACGGTTAACGTGATAGTTTTTGGTGGAATTCGTGGTTGACAGAGGTATTCTATTGAACATGACAACTCAGAAAATTTATTGCTCATAATAAAATGAACTACGAATAAACCAACCCCCAGTCTTGAACAAGTGTAGGGGGGAAAATGATAGACATGGTACATCGCCTAGTGGGCCATTATCTAATGAGTTTGACTATCAGAGGTAATTGTTAACGTGATAGTTATTAGACCTACCATCCTACTGAAGAGGATTAGCTTCAGTGGCCGTAGTATCTTCCGGTTCTGACTGAGAAGATTGAGCTTGGTCCAATTGCTCAGGAGGAGATTGAGCTTGGTCTGATTGCTCAGGCTGATCCTGCCTACTTTATTCAGCTTTGATCCTGGCAATAATTTTTTGAGCCTGTTCGCCTTGAGAGATTAGTTGTCTCCAGGAACGGCATTCTGCAACTCCTATTCGGGCTAGGAGGTCGGTCTGCAAGTTGTGTCGACAGGTCTCTACTAAGGTAGACTGTGTCATACCTGACGAACACCGGAGAGCCATGGTTCGGAACCTCTTGACGAAGGCTTTGACGGACTCCCTCTTCTTCTGCTTAGTGGTGAGAAGAGTATGGATGGAGACTTCTGTATCCTCTTCAAAAAATCTTGATAGGAAGAGTCTCTCTAAATCTGTCCACTTTTGGATACATCCGACAGGTAGTTTCCTGAACCATTCAAAGGCAACTCCCTTGAGGGTGCCAATGAATAATCGAGCCAGAATGGCATCGTTTGATATCACATTCCCAGTCTGTGACTTGAAATGATAGATATGTTGGTTCGGTGATCCCGTACCGTTAAAAGTTTGTAACGTCGGGACTTTGAACTTTGGAGGATAAGGGACTGCATCCCATTCGGTTGGATAGGGTCTGACAACTCCCTCTTCTTGGAGCTCGCTTCTGTTGGAAATAGCATTGAGGCGGGCTTCCAATTCTTCCATTTTAGCAGATTGGAGATTCTGCTCGTTCTCTGTCTCTCTTCCTTCATCAGAAGAAGATTCTAGGTTGTGGGCTTCTTGGTCAGAAGCCGTGTCATCAACCACTTTTCCCTTCCCTTTGCTTGTGTGAGGTCGGGATGAAGACGTTTTTTCCCTTCGGGAAGATTCTTGCCTGAGTGGCGAATCTGTCTTCTGAGATTTGGCCTTGTCTGCGACGAGTTGAGTCAACAGGGCCAGGAGTTCATTGAGGGTCTTCTGCTGTGATTTGAGCATGGCATCTTGCTCAGCAACCCTCTTTGAAAGATCTTCAGAATGTTCTGCCATGTGGGTGAAGCTCTCATGCCCAATGAAAGAGCTTGATGATTGGGACTCTGCAATGGCTGAGTGTTCATCATCGGAATTAGTTCCTTTGGCTAAACTCTGATAGTTGACAGGAGGAATGGCTCCTGTTCGCGTCCGAGTGTGTCGGTAGACTCCTTCAAACTCGTTAGCAATTTCTCTGACGGTTGATGAACGACTTGTCTCAGAGTCATCGGAACTAGTACTTGAGGTTTTTCCTCTGCCGATCACATTGATAGTGACCCCAGGATATTCGATCTCTAAAGACTTCTTCATGTGTGAACGTCGCCGTTGGTTAGGCAAAGCAACATTCGTAAATTGGTTGAACACCAACAGTTTGGCCGCATATGAGCAGGATTGACATCCCAAGAGGACCGTAGGAATCAGTCGTTCACATTGGAATGAGCGAATGACTTGTTGCATCAGTCTTTCTCTTGATTTGAACTCTCTCAAATATGTTGTAGAAACTCGAGAAGAGTTACTTGCTGACCGTGAGGTTTGAACTAGAACCCCCAGTCCATGATTAGACAGGACTGGCTCTTGGTGAACATGAATCTGGTTGAGATGCCTTGAATCCATGAACTTCTTATATCCGCCCCTCAATCTAGTCGCGCTACGCAGACTATTCGGGGCAGCGCCCCGAAGCTCCACGATATATGCCAGGTCCTGTATTGGATTTTGTTCCCCGAACGCATGCCTGAGCTTTAGGTTTAGCTGGTGAAACGCAACCCTGAGGACTGCGTTTAGCTTCTGAAACACATGTTTGAGAGTTGCGTTCAGTTAGTGGAACGCACCCTTGAGGGCTGCGTTCAGTCTTATTCATACAGAGCCTATGCTTGGGCTCATAGACGCGAGGCTTGCGTTCTGAAGCAGAAACGCAGAGCACAGGGTTGCGTTTAGGCTCACAAACACGAAGTTCGTGTTGATTTGAAGATCGACATTCTTGGAGATGTGCTTGTCGTAGGGATCTCCTCCTGCGTCGAGTGGCATTCTTCTTAGCCTGCTTCAAGGCCTTGGCGGCAACACCTTCAACTTGGTGGACGAGTTTGGCCGAAGTTGAGCCCACTCCTTCGGAGAAGGGGCTGTTCAAGCAATCTAATCCAAAGGAGAGGACTTCCTTCGGCGGTTCGGCAGAGATTGGAGCTTTAGACTTCTTGGAGATCTTGCGGACCTTGCGCATAGCCTTGGGGCTAAGGGATCTGAAGGCAAGGGCCTCCTCAAACTTGGCTTGATCAAACTCTACCACGAGAGTTTCGACAATTGTTCCAGTGAGATGAATGTCGGATTGCGCCACCACTTCTTCATCCGAGAAGCTCTTCCCCAGCGGAATCACCATCTTTTGTTTGTTGGAAATTTTGTAATGAAGAGAAATAGTAAAAGAATTGTATTTGATTTATTCTCTCTAACTGCTTAGAAAAAGAATGATTACAACTCTCTCAACTCTCGATTACAATTTGAATTCCGGGGTACAAAAGAGAAGAAATAAATTTGATTTTCTCCTTTGTTTAAAACTGGGTTCTTCACGGTGGCGATGAGATGCCTCCCTCGAATGCTCGCGTCGAGATTGCTTCTCGTTGACGATCCGACGTCTTGTTTCACTGGAATGTGATCTCCTCCTCACGATTTGACGTTGTGGCGAACTTGCGTGGCAAGTTTTAGAACTCTGAATGAGTTTGTTTGATCTTAACCGTAATTGGTTAGACAATCCAAGGATCTCTTCTTTGCTGTTAAGGAGAAAGATCCGAAAATGCTAGCCCCAGGATTAAAAAGCCAGCCCTTAACTAAGCTGATTTCTTAGTTATTTATAGAGGATTAAGGTGTGTAACCACCTCCTTAATTCGCTCCTAAGTGGGGCTAAGGGATGTAACCCGCCCCTTAAATCACTCCTGAGTGGAGTTGTGATCCCCTAAGATCGTGGGAAATGGTTTTGAAACCGTTCAGCTCGTGTTTGAACGAGTCAAACGCAAAATCCGCGTTCTGGCATGAATTCTGCATTTAAACGCAGCGTCTGGAAGCTCAGACGCAGCGTCTGGTTGGAAGCTGTGTTTGGCAGCTTGGAAGCTGCGTTTGACCGCTTAAAGGCTGCGTTGGGCAGCGGTATAGAGCTGCGTTGGGCGGCGGTTGGAGCTGCGTTAGGCAGCGGTTGGAGCTGCATCTGGCAGCGAGTGAAGCTGCGTCTGGCAGCGGTTGGAGCTGCGTCTGGCAGCGATTAGAGCTGCGTCCGGTAGCGAGTGAAGCTGCGTTTGGCAGCGGTATAGAGCTGCGTTGGGTTGCGTTCGTAGCTATGAACGCGGTGCGTCTTGATGCTGGTGTGCGGGGAGGACTTCCGTAGCTTGGTTTGAAGAGACCGTCGATTTGTAGCCTCTTTCTGTCGAAGCGTTGCAAAGATCGTCATTTTGTAATCTTTGCTTTAGCTCTCTGATATGCGAGAGTCGTCAGCTTGTAACTCCCGATGTTGATTGTGAAGGCTGTTAATTAGAGCTTTCATCAGTTGTCGTGAAGGTCGTCAGATTGTAATCTTCAGCGATCTATGTGAAAGTCTTCAAATTGTAGCCTTCTGAAAGTCGTCAGATTGTAACTTTCATCATCGGTGTTTGATGGGGATCAGCTATCTGTTGTGATTTTTAGACAGCCTACAGTCACGTTCGTCGTCGACTTCGCCACGCTCGCCTGCGTCATCCTCGAGCTCGTCGGAGCTCCTCGTCGGACGGAGGTTGGTATCCACCCCCAAACTAACAAGAACAAACTATAAACATTATATTAATTAATAAAGTTGATTAAAAGCTGACCGATTATGCAAAACTTTATCTTTGAAAAGCACGAGGCTATTAGTCCGCACAGTTACTTGAACACAGACAAGGAAGCACGTTTTGTTTCGGCCTTGTGGACCCCGCTCCTATCGATCACACACACACATAACCCACGGACCAAATTGATTTGTCAAAATCTCTCTTGTGGGGCCCATCGCATACGTACCCATCAATGGGAGGAAGGCATTTAATTAGTAAGTATTCGGATCCTCTCAACAGGCATTTAATTAGTAAGTATTCGGATCCTCTCAACTATCTAAAAACTTTAGTACTGATGCGTTTTTACATTGAAAAATCACGCTTAGTTACCTCACGGGGAGCTAGCCGCCCCCAACCAAGGATACAAGTATTATCGTTACTTTAGCTTTACTCACGTCGGTGGCACTATTGTTACTTGAGTCTTAGAAAAAAAAAGGATTCGGTTATTTTTTGAAAATACATTTAGCCAACTATATATAATACTTTTACCAATTAACATCTTAGAAGATTTCACAAAACCATTATCTTTTAGTTTTCGACTTTTCAGGGATATACTGGCTAATGAATTAGTAGTTGATGTTCTTGTTTCTTTAGTATCTCTCAATGTTTCTTAAAAGGAACAGCCTTGTGTTGTTCATTTATAATTAGCAATGGCACTATCAGTTTAGTTTTGTTTATGTCAGTTATCGGATAGGGGGTTTATTCAAGGATTAGTGTTGGATTTGGTGTCGTCAAGCTTCTTCAGATGGCTGGTCCGGGAGCCTGATGTACTTTCCTGCACACGAAGAACTCGTAAGAGGCCCAAGTTCGGTTATCCGGTTGTTCCTCTGACGACCAAGTCGGTATATGAACTTGAGTGGGAAAATGTGGGATGATGAAGAATATTTCAAAGTTGCATGAAAAGCCAGAGAGTTACCTTGAGCTGTATGGCTTCCTTTTGTAGTGGATTAGAATGGTGTATGTAGGAAAATTGCAATGAAAAGAACAAAAGAAAATTGAATTGAATTCTTTTAATTCTGATTACAACTTGAATACAAAAGAGAAGAAAATGAATTTGGTTTTCTCCTTTGTTTAAAACTGGGTTCTTCACGGTGGCGATGGAGTGCCTCCCTCGAATGCTCGCGTCGAGTTTGCTCTCCGTTGACGATCTACACGTCTTGATTCACTGGAACGATATCTTCTCCTCACGATTTGACGTTGTGGAGAATTTGCGTGGCAAGTTTGAAACTCTTGATGAGTTGATAACTCTGAACGAGTTTTAACTCTTGAAAAAGAGTTGATTTGAACCGAAAATCGGTTTGACAAGCCAAGGCCGAAGAAGCTTTTGTTGTAGATCTCCCAAGCTCCAGAAATGCTCCAAGGATTCCTTCTGCTGCTCCAAGATCTCCCCCTTTGCTACCAAGTCTCAGATTCGAAAATTCCAGCCTTCAATGGTTGATCCGAGCCAGGAAATTCCAACCCTTAACTCAGTTGAGTTTACTCCCTTTTATAGGGGATTAAAGGGGTGTAACTGCCCTCTAAATCCGCTCCTAAGTGGGCGTGATTTCCTCAGATCGTGGGGAAAACGGTTCCTGCAACCGTTCAGCTCGTGCTTGAACGAGTCAAACGCCCACGTTGGCGTTCGGGACCCTAACTCCTCGTTTTAGACTGGAGACGCGGAGTTGGGTACCCGCTGGACGTTGAAAAACGTGGGTCTGACCCCAGCGTTTTAATATTGTAACGCAGGTTCGACCCTCGCGTTTTGATGTTGTAACGCGGGTTCGACCCTGGCGTTTTGATGTTGTAACATGGGTTCGACCCTGGCGTTTTTACTATTGACACACGGGGAGGACCTCCGCGTCTTGCCTTGAAGAGATTATCACCAAGTAATCTCTTTTTGTCATAGCGTTACAAAGATCATTGTCATGTAATCTTCGTCTTGGCTCCTTGAGAATATGAGAGTCGTCAGATTGTAACTCCCGATGTTGATTGTGAATGCTGTTGAACTAGAGCTCTCATCGGTTGTCGTGAAGGTCGTCAGATTGTAACCTTTAGTGATCTATGTGAGAGTCTTCAAATTGTAGACTTCTGGAAGTCGTTAGATTATAACTTCCATCATCGGTGTTTGATGGGGGATAAGCTTTCTATTGTGATTTTTAGACAGCCTACAAATGGCAAATATGTAATTCGAAGCCAAGTTCAGGCAGGCAACTGACTCGGCAGACAGCTGACAAGTATCGGGCGCTGGCGAAGATGAGTCATTCAGCCGTTTATTGTGGGGGAGATAGCAAGTGCTTGGAGTTGACTGGATCCGATGAGTCATAAAGACTATAGGGCTAGATCAATGATGATTTTGTCAGAGCAGCTAATGCGAGGATAGTCGGTTGTCGGCAGGGGGTTCGAGGACACACCGCCTCTCTTGTCGTTCTGCTAAAGGCCGACCTAGTCGGCTACGTAAGTTGTCGACATATCGAGTCGGCTGAGGGAGCAGCACTAATTGTCTAAGCTTTGAACATGTCTGATTAGGCACAGGGAACGGGACACGTGTCGGCTTCTCTTGGAAGATTAACATTTGGTTAATTAGTGTCATAACAGGTTTATTTTCCAACTTTATATTTTGAGAAACTGATTGTTCTTTACTCAGCTATGTCATAGCTAGAAAGTGGTCGATTTTACTAATTAAATAATTTTTAGTTAATTTTACTAATTAAATATAAAAAGCATTCTTTTTAAAAATTTCTCCGATAGTAACGGGTTTCTTCTTTAAATAGAGGGAAGAAAAAAGGGGCAACAAGAATAAATCTTTTTCAATTTTTTCCATCGCTACTGTGAAACTTGTTCGCTCAATAGTTTTTTGCTGATTTGCTTCGATTGATATTTATTATTATCGTATCCTTCAATTATAATCATCCTTCAGAATTATCTCTCACTCGTAAAATTAGAATATTTTGCGAAATAATTTTTTAACAACAATGATAAATTTAATATTAGTTAATTAATTAACCTTAAAATAATTAAACTTAACAATGTTAGGATACTATTGTGACAGAATTCTTTTGAAGAATTAAAGAAGCGAGGATAAGAAAACTTTTTGATTCCTCTTTCTTTCTCTTCATGGATATTCTTCATCTAGTTGTTAGTTAATAAATTCCTTGAGCGCTTCACCCTGATACTCAAAATAAAAAAATAAAAAAGTTTTGATATTCTGTTGATGTCAGTTTTCAAATAGGGGAATAAATATGGATTTCTCAGTATATTAGGGTTCCTTAATATTTGATAATCACATTTTATTGTAATTTTATATCCTTATTATCTATTTTATATGAATAAATATACCACTAATAATTGATTTTTATCTTTTAATTACAGGTTAATGAAGAATAAATCTCAATCTCCCATCTCTCAACAAAAACCCATTGAAGAAATGAAGAAGCCCATTGGAAAATCAGTTTCCAATTTATCCAAAAGCCCAAGCTAAGAAGAAGGATTAAAGCCCAAGAAATGCCAAAGCCCAAAGTTAAAATCAAAATAAATGCATGAAGAAATCAAAAAGCCCAAGCAAAAGCCAAAATCCAAGCCCAAAAGCCTGTTTGCGTCGAAAATTGCTGTTTTCATTGCTATCGAATCTATTACAACTTTAGTCATTACAATAAACTCGAATAAAATATAAAGTTGATCTTTTTATAAGATCTCCTTACACAATGCAAATAAAACATGTTTACAACTTTATCAAACAAACGCAGGGAGATCGTTTATCGGTCTTCTGTTTGCGTGGGTGTCTTTGCCTGTGCCGGGGTTTATCCGTGGACCACCTTAGATCTGGATCCAGTTGATGGAAAATTAGGCAGAGCTTCGCCTTCACCGGGGGAATGTTTGATTTGAAGCACTGAAATCGACCAAGCGAAATCAGGGCTCTTCTCGAGATTAAGACCAAGCCTAATCTCAAGGGACGGACGGACGGGGTTCAGATCCTTCGAATAGCTCCTTCTTTATGCCGAAGTTCGTCGGGATCTGATTTGCCTTCGCTGAAATTCGTGCTCCTTGACTCCTCAATCCAGCAGCACCTCCACGTCTTGATAATAACTCCGCCCCTTAGAAATAAGCACCCGAGCTCGTATTTATAAGCTTCGGAAGCGGTTATTTGGATGAGAACAAGTGATTTGGCTCTATCTTCAGTGAACAACAGCCTAACCATGTTTAGGGATGATATCAAGTCAGTTATGAACCTCTGGAACAGAAGAAACTGATCGAAATAGCCTAAAAACGCGTTTTTGGAGGTTACGGGCAGTTTTGGGCGCGAGACGGACTGATCCGACCCGCCGCTGCGCGGGTCAGTTTGAGATATCTTCGGTATTTTGGGCTTAACTCTTTCGTACGACCTCCGATTAAGATGATTCAAGATGCGTTAGAAAGCTGACGAAGAGATCTACAACTTTTATGTTTTGAGATTTTTCAAATTCAAATCGCAACATAGTCAAAACTTCGCTTCTTTGTACGGTCAGATTGCTGTAGCGGGGGCAGTCGGATCACTGTAGCGCGGGTCGGACGGGATCCTACCCGGGGTTACTGTAGCTTACAGTCCGACCCGCGGTACTGCAGCACTAATCCGACCCGCGCTACTGTAGCATCAAAATCCGACCCGCTGTTACTGTAGCGCCAATCCGTCCCGCTGTTACTGTAGCACCAATCCGACCCGCTGTTACTGTAGCACAAATCCGACCCGTGGGTACTGTAGCACAAATCCGACCCGCGGGTACTGTAGCAAATTCCGATCCGCGGTACTGTAACAGCCTTAACTCACTCATCCGACCTCGGAATAAGGCGATTCAAGATGCGTTGGAAAGCCGACAAGAAGATCTACAGGCTCCAATGATTGAATCATATGTGGAATAAATGAGACACGAGGGGTGCTCCGCCTTTTGTAAACAACGCAGGGCTCCCGATCAGCTCTCGTTTCCGTTATTCCGAAGTTCCGTTGCTTCGTATGACCTGTCGACTCACTTCATGTGTTTGTCGTTGTCAAACGAGCTCCTGTGACTCTAATAGCGATGTTTATCATCTTCTCTCTGTCTTAAGCCGTGTACGGACACCCATAGGCATTTTTAGACGCCTACAGATACCCCCTCCAAAGTATTTCAGACTCATTCTTTTATAGAGGAGTCTGGAATGCTTTGGATAAGATAAGCCATCTCCTCAATTTCGTAGAGTGACCTTGAACTACCTTAATTCTTAACTTCTTCAGCCTTCAATCTCTTCATTATTTCGTCGAATAGATGAAGTTCTTCCGGCGCTGCGTTTATCGTCTGACCGTTGTCGAAATCTTGAATTGAGGTTGGTGTGTAAGTTTCTAAACTTAGCTCGTGACATTAAGTTGTCTTTGAACTGATCATCTTCGTTAGAAATTCATATCTGAATCTAATTGAACTCCCTGAAATCATCGTTTGCCTTAATTTGGCGAGATTGCTGATGCGTTGACCGGCATCGATCTTTACTGTAACGTGTTGTGCGGTGTTGACTTTTGTTGTAACACGTTAATCGGCGTTAACACAGTTTATACTCGTGCATTTGCTGGAGTCTGCACAGTTTAAGCTCTTAAGACATTAGAGCGTGGCGGTCTCAAATTTGGGGCTGCAGGACCAACCATTGAAGTTGTTTCGTCTGCATATATGGATCTTATCCTTCAGTGGTTGGATGCTCAAGTCACGAGACCAACTAATAAAGCTGATGCGTCAATGACTCGTATTTATAGAATTTTTGACAAATTCTCAGCCATCAACGGATTTGATTAGCCTTTACCGACTACCGTTTGAGTCGGGCTAGCATGCAGATTGTTTAAATCCGTTCTGCACATGACGTTGTGCTAAAGGAATGAATTCCCTTAGACTTGATGCTACGACTTCGAATACGTAGACTCCGTCATTGTTACGGGAATAGGCTACCCGGCAACATGTGTTAGAAGCTGACTTATCCCTACTTAGGCTTCGGGATAAAAGTCCCCAGACTGGAATTCTGGTGTCTTCTTCAATCGGTGAAAGACTAAACCGGTGACGCGTATTAGGCGTTGACTTATCCCTACTTAGGATTCAGGATAAAATTCCCCGTGCGTGTGAAGCACGGATTTTGGTGTTATCAATAACAACCTGCCACAACGTCGAATATGTGGGCTTTTGTTCTTTTTACGGTTAAGAACTAACCGGTAACGCGTGTTAGGCGTTGACTTATCCCTACTTAGGATTCGGGATAAAATCCCCCGTGCGTGTGAGGCACGAATTTTGGTGTTATTAATAACAACCTGTCATAATATTGAATATGTGAGCTTTTGTTCTTTTTACGGTTAAGAACTAACCGGCAACGCGTGTTAGGCGTTGACTTATCCCTACTTAGGATTCGGGATAAAATTCCTCAGACTTGAATTCTGGTGTCTTTTTCAATCGGTGAAAGACTAAACCGGCAACGTGTGTTAGGCGTTGACTTATCCCTACTTAGGCTTCGGGATAAAATTTCCCGTGCATGTGAAGTACGGATTTTAGGAGTTTGAAAAAAAAGTGGTGTCTTCTCCAGGGGCAAAGACGAACCCGATACGGGAGAGGAAGAATTTTATATTCTATCTCCCAAAGCTGAAGAGGAAGAATTTTATATTCTATCTCCAGTCACAAAAGGAAACTCAAAGTGGGATCTCCACTTCAAGAATCTGGAAAGGTAAAACTAAGAGTGGGATCTCCACTCCGAGAATTAAAAAGATTCGAATAATCCTAACTGTCGGAAGGTTTGATTATCGAGCTAAAAGGTGAGTTTCTCGTTTATCGAGAGTGAATTGGGGTTTCGGTCCTAACTGTAGGAAGGTTTGACCAAGCGAGAGTTTGAGATGACCCTAACTATAGGAAGGTTTGATCACTCGATTTGAAAGCGGACCTCTCGTTCATTGGAGGAATCGAGAGGGGATTTTGGTTATGGTCCTAACTGTAGGAAGGTTTGACCAAGTGGGAGGTTTAAAAACGATCTTAACTGTAAGAAGGTTTGATTGCTCAAGTTGAAAATGGACCTCTCGTTCATGAAAGGAATCGAGAGGGGAATCTGGCTTTGGCCCTAACTATAAGAAAGTTTGACCAGGTAGACAGTGAGACTGAGAGTACGAATTACAATGGGAGTGTTGACTCATACAAATCACAGTGGGGGTTTCGTGTTTATCATCTAAGTTGTAATGATCAGGTTATCCCTAAGAAAATTACATTTAGCATTCTTCTGGGAACTTCCCATTATATGAATCATCCACCCCCAGCTTTGCTTACGAAACTGGGTTTGACATTATAATCCGTTACATGACTGGGTTATCCTTAAGAATATTACATGTAAAAATTCTCCAGGAACTTCCCGTCAACGGTAGGAAACAGTTTAGACTCATATACCTATTGGAGTATCGAGAAGCAGTTTATACTCGTATACTCTTCGAAGTGTAGGAAGGAGCAGTTTATACTCTTATACTTATCGAAGTCTTCATTCGACTTAATTGAGCGATATAACGCCGGCTTCAACCAAGGTTTGGATGCTATTCTTGAGAACAAAGCAATCCTTGGTGGGATGAAGGACCCTCCTGTGATACGCACAGTACTTTGGATCTGCAGTGTTATTAGCTTCCTCCTGATTTGTGATAGGTGGTAGCTTGATTTTGTTATTCTCAAGGAGGGATTCGAAGATGGCTGGAACGTCTTCGTCCTTGAAAGAGTACTCTTTTTGGAGTCTCAAATCCGAAGTGTTTCGCTGTCTCCGGGATTGCCGTTGTGACGTCTGATTAGTGTCAACAACTGCTGCAGGTGCTTTGCCCTTACCATGGGAAGCGAATTTTGAGTTCGGAAGGTTAGCCGTCGGTTGGCTCCTCTCAGCCTTCTTCCTTCGGAGGAAGCGTTCGGCCCGCTCTCCGTGCACCTTCAACTCTTTCCAGTTGTTAGACGGTGCGACTCCCATAACTTCCAACACGTCCAAAGAGAGGTAGTTGTGACAGGTTTGGAGGATGAAGTCCTCCGTGATCGGATCTCGGCAGTTCATTGCCTTAATCCGGAAGCGTTTGACGAAGTCGTCGATCGTTTCGTCATCTTCTTGCTTCTCATCGAAGAGTGTCCTGATTGACACCTCGGCGTCATCATCAAAGAAATGAGCGAGGAATAGGCTCTCCAGGTCGTCCCAGCTGTTAATGCTTCCAGACTTGAGACGGCGGTACCAATCGAAGGCGGGCCCGCGAAGGGTGCTAACGAATAACCGAACCATCAAGCCTTCATTACCGGAGATCATACCCAAGTGGGACTTGAAGTAGATCAGATGCTGCGTAGGCGAACCCTTCCCGTCAAACGGCGTGAAGTTAATCATGTTGAACTTTGCCGGGTACGCTATTGAATCCCACCCCTTTGGATAGGGGCACGGAATGCATGTCCTTTTCACCTCTCGAGCAGACATCAGAGTGTTGATTTTGCTCTCGAGATCTTTTATTTTCTCATCCTCGCTCGTATCGGGGCTTGGACGATTCTTAAGAGGAATAATGGGGCTACCCCCAGTGTTGTCATTATTGGTAGGACCACCCCCAATATTTTGGTTAACAGGAGGGTTCTCAGCATTGAGAGGTTCATCCACATCTGAATCGCTACCTACTTGGTCAGCACGGTTACGACGGCTGGATTCACCGAACTGATTAGACAGAGCCCGAATTTGTTGGTCGTGCTCTTCCCTCATCCGTAACATAGCCGTTTCCATTTCGATTTTGAATGCTAATTTCTGTTTGGCTAAAGCATCCTCGACCATTTTGGTCACTTGCTCGGTGTTGATCATGAATGCTTCGTGGGATTGACCTGGGCTGGAGACAGTATTATCAGAAGCGATCGCAGAGTTGGAATCTGACGCTTCGTCATCCGAGGATAATCCTCTCTGCATTCTCTGATAATCCATTTGTCTAATAGTTTCTGATCGTAACCGGGTTAGACGATGCGACACAAGCGGATCAGAGCTAGAAGGTCGAATTGATTTTCCCTTATCAACCATATTGATGGTAACCTCTGGGGGTTCATCACCTTGAACGACCGATTGTTTCTCATGGAAACGTTTGGACTTAGTCGTTCCGTTAGAGATCCTCTCAAATACCGAGACCCTCTGCGGAACGGTCTTGGGGCAGCTATACACTGATAATACTGCCTTGATTAGTTCGACACACGGGCAGTGAGATTTTGTTTCTCGGGTATATCTCTTCCAAGACTTGTTCGTACCCCCAGCCCGATAGTACAACTCGTCGGTCAGATGACCGGAGCAACCTATCGTGTGTTGGCACAACTCCCCAGGTATAACGTTATCATCGTCAGATGAATACGTTTCTTTCAGGGGATTTACCGCTTTATTAGCGTTCTCAAGAGTCACGTGTTTAGAACTACGCTTTTGGAAACGTAAGATTTCAACAAGCTCCTGGTTTTGAATACACACCCCCAAACGGGTGGAAACTGGAGTTTTCCCTTTATGAGAAGGCTTGTTATTGTTACGAGGGCGTGTGCGACCCCCAGCTCAACGAGTTGCTCGGGGTTCAGTCACCGGACCCAAACGTTCTTCGCTCAGAAATTTGCCTCGATTCTCTTGCAAAGGACCCAGACGATCGACTGTCCTCACCTTGAATCGGGACAAATCCACGCTGTCATGGTGCTCCGTTGGAAGTGCGGAGCTCGAAGGGATCGATGAAATATGTGCATAACGTCTTCTGTCTTTACCCTGACGCGGGTCAGACTTGAGTGACCCACGGGTCGGAGGGTCGGATTTGGGAGACCCGCAAAGTGGAGGGTCGGATCCAAGTGACCTGCAAATTAGCGGGTTGGATCTGGGTGACCTACGAAACGGCGGGTCGGATTGAAGTGACCTGCAAATCGGCGGGTCGGATTGAAGTGACCTGCAAATTGGCGGGTCGGATCGGAGTGACCTGCAAATCGACAGGTCGGATTGGAGTGACCTACAAATTGGCGGGTGGAATCTGGGCGACCTACAGATTGGTAGGTCGGATCTGGGTGACCTACAGATTGGCAGGTCGGATCTGTGTGACTTGCAGATTGGCAGGTCAGATCTGGGTGACCTGCAGATTGGCGGGTCGGATCTGGGCGACCTGCAGATTGGTAGGTCGGATCTGGGTGACCTGCAGATTGGCAGGTCGGATCTAGAGGAGGAGGACGACAGATATTCCTCGAACTTCAGTTGGTCGAACTCGTATTCGACCACTTTTTCAACCGGGATGCAGATCCGAGGTTGCGACACGATAGCTTCGGCAGCGAAGCTGTTGGCTCCCACTGTGGTCGCCAGTTTGTTTCCGTCAAAAGTTACCTTAGTCATTGATTTCATTAAACTTTAAGCGTTACAAATGAATTCAAATAACAAAAGAATAAAAGATTACAACTTTCTTGAAAATAAACACAAGATCCGTTTATCGGCTCTTGCTTGCGTGGGTGTCTTTGCCTGTGCCGGGGTTTATCAGTGGACCACCTTAGATCTGGATCCGGTTGATGGAAAATTGGGCAGAGCTTCGCCTTCACCGGGGGAATGTTTGATTTGAAGCACTGAAATCGACCAAGCGAAATCAGGGCTCTTCTCGAGATTAAGACCAAGCCTAATCTCAAGGGACGGACGGACGGGGTTCAGATCCTTCGAATAGCTCCTTCTTTATGCCGAAGTTCGCCGGGATCTGATTTGCCTTCGCTGAAATTCGTGCTCCTTGACTCCTCAATCCAGCAGCACCTCCACGTCTTGATAATAACTCCGCCCCTTAGAAATAAGCACCCGAGCTCGTATTTATAAGCTTCGGAAGCGGTTATTTGGATGAGAACAAGTGATTTGGCTCTATCTTCAGTTAACAACAGCCTAACCATGTTTAGGGATGATATCAAGTCAGTTATGAACCTCTGGAACAGAAGAAACTGATCGAAACAGCCTAAAAATGCGTTTTTGGAGGGTACGGGCAGTTCTGGGCGCGAGACGGACTGATCCGACCCGCCGCCGCGCGGGTCGGACTGATCCGACCTGCCGCCGCGCGGGTCGGACTGATCCGACCCGCCGCTGCGCGGGTCAGTTTGAGACATCTTCGGTATTTTAGTCTTAACTCTTTCGTACGACCTCCGATTAAGATTATTCAAGATGTGTTGGAAAGCTGACGAAGAGATCTACAACTTTTATGTTTTGAGATTTTTCAAATTCAAATCGCAGTATAGTCAAAACTTCGCTTCTTTGTACGGTCAGATTACTGTAGCGGGGGCAGTCGGATCACTGTAGCGCGGGTCGGACGGGATCCGACCCGTGCTACTGTAGCAACTCATCCGACCCGCTGTTACTATAGCACCAATTCGACCCGCTGTTACTGTAGCACCAATCCGACCCTCGGTTACTGTAGCGCCAATCCGACCCGCGGTTACTGTAGCAAATTCCGATCCGCGGTACTGTAACAGCCTTAACTCACTCATCCGACCTCGGAATGAGGCGATTCAAGATGCGTTGGAAAGCCGACGAGAAGATCTACAAGCTCCCATGATTGAATCATATGTGGAATAAATGAGACACGAGGGGTGCTCCGCCTTTTGTAAACAACGCAGGGTTCCCGATCAGCTCTCGTTTCCGTTATTCCGAAGTTCCGTTGCTTCGTATGACCTATCGACTCACTTCATGTGTTTGTCGTTGTCAAACGAGCTCCTGTGACTCTAATAGCGATGTTTAACATCTTTTTTCTGTCTTGAGCCGTGTACGGACACCCATAGGCATTTTTAGACGCCTACAAAGCCAATGGAAGAAGAACTCTGCGGACAGCAACAGGAGAAGGAGAGGCATCGATGCCCGCATCGATGCCTGCATCGATGCCTGTATCGATGCCTACATCGATGCTTGTATCGATACCCTGGGCAGTTTGTTACGAATCTAAGGCTGAAATTTGTTGTTTTTGGATAAGATTTTAATCCAATGGCTCTTATTCACTGATGTTTACTATAAATAGGGGTAGGAAGTGAAGGGTTAGAGGTGCAAAAAATTTTGTAATTTCTTTTTGAGAGGAGGGCTACTCTTAATTGAGAAGGCCTTCCAAAAATTATAACTTTAGTTGCAATTAATAAAAATAATTTTTCTCCTCTTTAAATTGTTCTTTCTCCTCTTTGTTGAATGATGAGGATGGAGATGAAGAGCAAATTGAAGGTTTGCATTTCTTTTTTCTTTTATTTCTTTTTAGTAATTTCTTTATTATTGCTTATTAGTTAGATTTAAATTCATGCTTGTAGTGTAGATTTATTTTCTTGTCTTTTTATTTCTTTTTGCACTTTAATTTGTAGAATAGGTTTATTTTCTTACATTTAATTTTTGTAATATATTTTGTAGTTTAGATTTTTATTTTCTTTGTAGTTAGATTTATTTCTTGTTCATAGTTTAGATTTTTCTTTTATTTTTATTTTTGTAATTAGTTCTTTTCTTGTTTTTATTTCTTAAAGATGTGAATTTAATTCTTGTAGAAAGTTTAGAATTATATGAAACTAGTCTAATTTCCTTTATATTGTATGAATTATTCTCTTGCACTTAAAATGTTCATGTTTAGGAAAATCAACTAGAGAACTAATCGGTAGAAGAAGAATTTGATAATCTATGCTTATCTTAAATGGTTTGATAGGTTATGCTTATGAATTCTAGGATTATTATCATGTTGTTGTTCTTATCATGAATAGTAATTTTGACTTAGATGATAATTTGATAGGTTATGCTTATCTTAAATGGTTTGATAATCTATGCTTAATAAATCTAAGTTGAAATATGATAAAAAGAGAATAGTTTGTATTTTGTAATTGAAATTGGTTAGGGGATTATATTCTAGATTTCTTACCTCTTTTGAATCCTTCATCTTAACTTTCTTAAATTTTCTTTTCATTCTTGGTTTATTTCTTGATTTTATTCATTCTTCTTTCTTGCCTTGTGATTTCATTTATTCTTTGATTCTTTCTTCTCTAAAATTTAATTTATTATCTCTTGCACATAAATCAAAACAACCACTCCTCACAATCACACTTATTCTTTATTCCTAATTGTCATACACAAAACATAAGAACCATTTCTAATAATCTCTTAAAATCACCTTCCTCGTGGGATCGATATTTTTTATACTATAACTTGATAAATTGTGCACTTACAATTTTGGTACATAATTATACCGCATCAATATTCTTTAGCTAGCTGGTTCTTGAGCAGAAGATTCAGTCCTGCACACAAATAACACGTGAGATGATCGGCGTTGGGATCTCCGATAGCTCCTCCAACAATCAAGTTAGTAGTGAGCTTGAGAAAGAGTGTAAATGCAACGAGTTTATTAGCTAGAGATTGTTTACTTTTGTGCACCAAACAATGCCTCTATTTAGAGTAGGTCCAGAGGGGTAATTGCATAACTTTGCCCGAGTCCAAGCAGACGGCTTAGTCAGCGGATTCTTTATAGGTGTCGGCTGCAAATAAGACGAGTCATCCATGCGATTAATGTGATAGTGACAAGGAAAGCATAAGGGAAGCATGGTGCTTATAGAGTCCGATGAGTCATAAAGACTTTTGAGGCTGGAGCAACAATGATTTCGACCATACATTCAATGCGACAGAGATCGAATGCCGGTGGAGAATTCGAGGGCAAACTACCTTTCGTCTCGGCCTTGTCAGAGGACCAATAAATGATGTTTTCTATTTTGCCCTCTTGGATTCGAAAGTTCTCGACCCGGCATTGTAGGGTGAAGAGTAGTAGGGGTCGACAATAATGATGGTTCCCGGAAAAGGACGTCTTTCATTTCGGCCTCTCTTAGGAAGGATCAAGTGTCAATGTTGCTCGAGTCGTTATGCATAGGACAATGTCCATTTGATGCTTAGACGGTATGGGACACGTGTCGACTCCTAGGAGAGGATTAAACACTTACTCATTTTCATGATATAACAAAAATGATATAACATATTCTAGCACAACTGATAGTTAATTTTAAGTCTAATTAACTTAGCTGCGTTTGGGAACTTGGATTTGGGCCCTGGATTTCAAATTCAGGGTATTTCAAATCCAAATCTTTAGTTTGGGCTTTCAATTAGACTAAGATTTCAAATCAAATTATTTGAGATAGGAGAAATTGAAAGCCCAAATACAGATATTTCAAATCCCACCCGATGCGTTGGTATTTACCAAATCCCGATCTCATTTCTCAGCCCCCCGATCCCGACTCTCAAGTTCTCCCTCAGCGCCAAACTTCTCTCTCTCCTCTCTCCCCTTCTCCTCTCTCGTTGAAACTCTAGGGTTTAGGTCTCCTCTCTCCCCCCGTTCCAGCGAAACCCTAGATCTGATCTCTCCCCCTTGTCGCGTGCTCCCTCTTCGGGCGGTTCAAGTTCCTCGCAGGAGTCAACGCCACGGAGATCGCCGACGAGTTCAGCCGTAAGAGGAAGAAACTTGAGATCGTAAGAATCGATAGGGGATTGAGTGGATGGGATCGGTGTCCGAGGTACGGGATGGCGTCCGTTTGTGGACAGACGAAGGAGATGGAGGATGCTGTATCGATTCGGCCGGATTTTGCAAAGAGAAGCTCTGGAGTCGACGGAAAGCTTCATTTTTCGGTGTTTTTGATGGACACGGCTGCTCTCACGTGAGTTGGCTAATTTTTTTTTACGAATGCATTCTTCTCTCGAATCTTCCAATTTTTACGAATGCGTTCTTCTCTACGTATATTTTAGATACGTATCAATCTAAGCTTAGCATCTCTATTGAAATTTGAAAGTGTCAATATCTACACTCGCATCATCTCAGAAAATTGAACAGCAATAATAACTAAAATTTTTAGTGTGCAGAATTATACCTCTTATTACAGCTAACGTAGTGCTTACTATATAATTGAAGAACCAAGTACATCTTTTTTTAAGTCCAATTGAAATTCACAAGTTGAGTCCTCTAGCCCACTAATTTGGTGAGAAACGAACACATTTAAACAACTGAACAACTATATTTGACTAATTCTTCTTCCTGCGACAGAGCTTAAACCGCGTTGGCGAGGGCTTAAAATTACAGAAGGATGACCATGGTTGCAGTTTGTAGCCAATCAACTTTAATTACCTACCTATAATAAGCCATGTTCTGTGCAACCCCTACTTAATTTGTGACATTCCATACTAAAACCATGGCTTAAACTGAGCTTAGCACATGGCATATATAGTAGTACATTCTGAGGGAACTCAAACAGCTTGAATATTTCAAACTCTCTCGTTGTGCAAAATCATATTTTCTTAAAACAGTTCATCTAGGACCTATTAGAAATAAACCCAAATTCCATAGTTACATGAAATCCTACATGTCTTTCCTCACATGGTAAGGGGAAATAAAAAATGAAATTTCAGATGTTACATCGATGAACTTTTTATTTTTTAACCGGAACTTCATTGCAGGTCCCCAGCCAGGCCTGAAGAATTAATCGATGAATGAAACTACAAAGTTAATCGTTAAGTCGATGATTAAACTGTAAAGTTTATCTTCCATGGACTGTATATATTTGTTGACTCCTCTAAACCTTTAATTTGGTGCGTGGGTTTTTTTTTTATAACAGAAACTCAGCAATTATGTTTGACAAAATTTTGTCTTGTAACAGAGAACATTCCCTCATGTAAGTTAACAGGCTTTTTATCCGTTGACAATTGCTCAAGTTGCAGAATGAGCATGACCATGGTTGCATTTTATATTCAACTCACTTTTATTAATCCATATACCACCAATCATTTAACTTAAATTTGGAAGCTTAATTAAAAGCATGGTTTATGATGAGCTTACCACATGGACATATAGTAGAATGATAAGTCATAGATTCTCTGTACCAATATTTTCTTGTTTCTATTGTATGCTGTTTATCCTTTCAGCATGAAAATTCTAGTTGAATATGAATTTAAGGTAGAAGTCCTCTATTTGTTTTTTCTGTTGTAAGAGCATCTAAGAAAATGCTTAGCATTCTATTTGATGGAGGTTGCAGTTCCTTTTGTGGGGGAGATCTATCCAAAAGTGATGCACGTGAAGGATGACGCTAAGGAGCAGAAGCAGGTCGAAAGATGAGTATGTGGATTACTTAGTTTTGTTATTGTTGTTTGATGCGTACATATGCATCATTTTATATAGTGCATATTGTTTATTTTTATCTTCCATGTTGTTTCAAATTATTGATGCCCAAGCTAGATTCTCATTGGAAGCTTCTCTATTTGTTTCTTGCTTACAACCCTTTGTTCTCAGGGAAGAAACAACATGCTGGAAAAACTCTAAGGCCTAGAATCCCTATCGACTTTTCCCACAGTCATGAGGTTTCACAACAAGAGTCGTCTTGTTATGGTCGAGCTTCGATAAACCTGAAGTCAACTGTTCTTTACACACATTGCTGATAATTACAGATACAATTCTAGTAAGCAAACCGATATCTTCGGCTACTGGAAGCAGAGATTGACAACGATGGAGGACCGAGATGGAGTTCGTGATGCTGGTGAAGACTGTCTCTTTGAGATAGGATTCAGACTGAGACTCTTGACTCTTGACTCTTAAGTTTCTGTCCGAAATTTATTCGGTCATTTGGAGGTGATGGGCTGCACAGCGAAGTGTTGCGGCGTTGGCAACAGTGAGGTCGATGTTGAGGCCGTAGCAGAACTTCGCGGCAAGTTCGAAGGATTCGGGTCCTCCTGGCATATTCTGGATTGTGATTCTGGTAGGTTTTGAGTCTATGCTTGAGTCTGATATCAGTTTTTGGATCTTTCCACTCCTTGAGACTAGGGGAACTGCACGTGGAAATGAGTATAGGTCAGAACCAAAATATCTGCAATTACTGGACCAATTGGAAATGAGTCTACTGATTTGTGGCCTACGATTGCTAGTGCAGCCAATGCCATTGTGTAATATCCAGATTTTTCTTCAGATGTCAGTGAGGAGTAGTAGTTTCATGTTATTTGTTATTGAAAAGAAAATAGAGTATTTTAAATATGGATCCATATTTGTATGGAAAATTTTTGTTTTCCTGTGACGTACATATATTGGAATTGATATTCTGTGATCCAGCTGATGGTAGCATTGTTTTCCTTTTGTTATGAAATTAAATGGTGATGGTTTGAAGATAATAATGGTGATGGTTTGAAGATAATAATGGTTTTGGATATCATTGCTAAAAATTTGTTAAAAAATAAGTTACTGGAAAATTTGAAGATATTTTGTCAAACTTCGGGGCTTTGTGAAATTTATCCTAACTTTTACCTTAACATAAACCTTAAAACACCAATTCTGAAATCCAAGTTCAAGTATAATAAAGTGTATCCAAACACTATATTTCAAATCTTTGATTGCAAATCCTTCCATTTTGGAAAGACATCCAAACAAAAGATTCTATCAAATCATGGATTTCAAATCCTATGTTTCAAATCCTTTGATTTTAAATCAACATTCCAAATTCAAATCCAAGTTCCCAAACGCAGCATATTCTAGCACTACTAGTAGTTAATTTTAAGTGTAATTAACTTAACAAAGTACATTTTGTTATTTTATAAAAAATAATATGTGAGGGTAATTTTAAAGGGTAAATTGCACGTAACCTCTACCGTTTATAGCTTTAATTGCTCTAAAACCCCCGCAATTAATTTATTAGCACTTAACACTCTCTATAATGTCAAGTAACATCCCCTCTTCCTCACGGATCAATGAGACTAAGTGCTAATAAATAAATTGAGGGAGTTTAGTGCAACGAAAATCATAGAGGAGTAGGTTATGTGTCGTTTATCCTAAAAACAATGATTGTGAGGGTAAATATGAAAAAAAAATATTAATATTAAATTCCCACCAAAAAAAAGTTATTTGATTACGCAACCAAACTCTCAATTATTATCACGATAAGTATCTCCAATAATTCCATCTCTTTCCACGTCAGCAAAATACCCCCCCCCCCCCCCCCACCCCCACCACCCCCCACATCGCGAAACGAATCTTCAACCCCAATTTCTTCTCTTTGTCTCTCTCTCTCTCTTAATCGATTAGAAATATTTTTTGCAGCAAATAATCGCTTGAGTTTTTCTCTGATCGCTTCTCGTCGTCGTGATTCGTCTCAAAAAAATCAAGGTTAGGGTTTAATTTTATGATCCAAGGGTTTTGTTTATTATCAGGATTAATATGTTGAATCTTTCGATATGTTGTTGCTCTGGCGTGCTGTTATTGATGCTAATTTGGTCGTACATTCTTTTAAATAATCAAGAAAACTGATGAAGCTGGAATCTTTGGGGGGTTTTTTTTGGTTGTTGGATTCAAGGATAGTGATTACTGAACCTAAAGGTCCAAAAGAGTAAAAGCATTAAAAATTACATCAATTTTTGAAATTTGTGGTGATGTGTGTTGGAGTAGTGAATGCTGAAAAACGCGAGCCATTAAAATTGTTAATCAGCGGATGCTGATTCTTAGCATGAAGTGACGAAAAGAACAAAATTATAATGTGAGAGAATAAAAATCGGTTTTTTTTGGCGTATTATGTGAATATAAGTTCTTTTAGCTGGTCGTAATAGTTGAATTGTGTAATATCTATTCTTTTTGTGATTTTGTTCTTCGTGCAGGTTAAAAATGTTTAGATAGTCTCTGATAATTGTGTCTTCGTGTGTTTCTATCTTGGTAGCAGCAGATGTTTCTATATTATTTTGATCTCTTTCTATGTAATTGGAAAATCGTTTATATATCTGCATTTTTATTGGAAGCAACTTCTTGGTGTTCTATATATATTTATATTATACTTTACTATACCTGAGCCTTCTATCCATTGACATTATGTTGGCTATTATGTAGGACTTGACACATTAATGATTACAAAAGTTTGTTTATATTATATACTACACATACGACTAAATTTTTCATTAATAATAAAAACATAGTTACAGATTATATCATGCGAATGTACATAATTGATAGAACTTGAAGACATAAATGACCATAATCTTCCCTTTCACCACATGAAGCTGTGTCCGAAGTGCAATACTGTTTCTGATGAATTTTTATTGCAGGTGCTATGGCATTTGGAAACAGGTTTTTCCTTCTTCTCACATTGCTTATCTATTGGACCTATGTAGATGCTAGAAGTTTAGTCACCTATGATATTATGGGTAAGCATCAATTTTCTCCTATTATTTTTCTTGTGTTCTGTTAGAGTATTTGTACTCATGCAAAGATTCCATTCTTGTAGTAAATTATATGAATTATATGATCACTTACATAATTAGGTTTCTTCGGAATGTTAAGCTATTTAGATGATCAACTTCACAGATTCAATTTTGACATTATCTAAACCTTATATCCTATTAATCGGGATAATCCGCTGTGTAGCACATCCTCCCTAAAAATATCGACCGATTTTTTTTCCATTTCAACTCATTGTGGGTCTGTTGGCAATCCTTTAAGTTGGCTCAAAATTCCTGGTCAACCACAGAATTATGGCAAGGTGGGAACTGAAAATAAATCCTGAGGATAGCTAGCCTGTAGCAAAACCTACCATGTCGATCATATAGTTCACAACTATTCTCTCAGTAGCTGCTATTCATTTTGATGATTTGTCTGCAAAACCTCAAATCCTGTTGCTTTAAGCAAAATTTTCCCCCTTAAATTCTGCACCAAGTCCATATTGCTGATGTCACTCTTAAGCTTTCAGTAGATAAGTAATTAAGAGTGTCAGCTGTAACTGATCTGTTTAAATGCTACAGTACAAATAATCTTCAAAATGCAAGTTGAAAGGTATTCTTTTGAATTGTCTTCTTAGTTCCAGAAGCTGCTGTTAACTTTTCTTGTAGCTTTTCTTGGATGTCGATCCATTTTTCATTGTTAATAGGATACTAAAATACATATATTGTGTTCTCTAAATAAGATCCACTGACTAAGAAGGATCCTAGTAATTCTTTAATCACTGGTGTAGTGATATGGGTGAAGTAATGGTGGGTCATTATTGGCACATTTAATAAGTTGATCTAAGCAACAGAAACTTATTTTGACATGGTGATGGTTATGAAGCAGCTTCTCTTGAGCATATATATGAATAAGGTAGGACTTGATATTACCTAGATGGAAGTTGTGCATGGGGAACTGAATCTTTCTGCAAAAGTCTTAACCTTCTGACCTGTAGAACATGATTCTGGAAAAGCAGTTACACCTACATATGGGTGCTTCTAAATCTTCCGATTTGTAGCCTGCCTAACCCATTGCTAAAAAAAGTTGGTTATTTGCTCAATCACTGTAAACCTGTCTATAATGAACAATTGTTATTTTCATGTAAAAGTTAAAATAATCTCAGCGACAAGCAAACCAAGCTGATATCTATTTCCTCTTTCCATTTGTACCCATGGATAACAATGTTCAAGGCGGTGAAAGTCCAAAAGCATTAGAAAGAAATGAACAATTGTGTACATTATGTGAAGAATACACTGCTCTGGCAACCGATTATCTCAATGCCAACAAGACTGAGACCGAAGTAATGAAAACTCTCCATCAAGCTTGTTTGCAGATGCATTCCTTTGAAAAACAGGTACATTGGTCCCTTGCCAGATTAGAGAATTGTGTCGCAGGTAGCATTTAAAATTTCATGTGGACGTTTTTTCTTTGGATTATGTTCTGATAATTGTTTTGCAGTGTGTCATATTGGTTGACTACTATGGACAACTCTTCTTCAATGAGATTGGTAAAATACGTCCGGATGAGTTCTGCAGAAAGGTCAATCTATGTGAGAGGATCTCTACTCGAATATCAATGAGAGAGGACACCTGCAAGCTTTGCCGTCAAGTTGTTACTGAAATAGTTACTAAACTGAAAGATCCTGATTCACAGGTAGTCAACTGTCTTTCTCGAGTTTTGTTTTTATCGAAGTCTCATGCTTTTGCTTTGAATGTAGTATTTCCCATTGCTTTAGATATGATAATAAATATGAAAATATATAGAAGTGTTTGGAAGAGCGTCTTGCCCTAACAGTTTTTGCATTGCCGATGATTGATATCTGATGGCATGTGCTCTTCGGTTTAATTTACAGATGGAGATAATTCAGATACTTCTCAAAGAATGCAACAGAATGGAGCAGTACGCCAAGGAGGTACTTATGTGCTAACTTAATAATTAGCTAAAAGATTAAATGTTTAACTATAAGAATGGATGCTATAAGTTCAAAGCCAATAGAATACATTTTGTTAATAATACACCTGCAATTCAATTTTGATCCTAGATCCTGCTGTTGTTCATCGACTAATTTCCTGTATAACTATTTTTTTTGTTTATTTGAAAAGTGCAAAAGATTGGTGTTTCGTTATGGCCCACTTATCCTGGCCAATGGCGAGAAGTTTCTGGAATCAAATGACATCTGTATTTCCATCCATGCTTGTAAAGCTAATCAAGAAGATGGTGAACCGCTGATTATATCCGAGTCACTTGTCCTTGATGCGTGATATTATCGGAGCATCATAGGACTATCAAGAACCACAATGCATAAATTTATGATCTCTGTATGTATGTTTCTTGTGAAATAACAAGATGTAATACCCTACTTTATTGGGTTCTAGATTAAGTATGATCTGCACTTTGACTATGTTTTTTGTCAAGTTGATTAAATTACTTCTTTTGCTTCTTGTGCTAATATGTACTGTTGTGCTGCTTCTCTGGTTATACATTTAACTAGCACTAGCATTTTGCACCCTTTTTCATTCTATTTTGGGTTGCAACTTGAAAGTGGTCTGCACTTTCACTATGTTTTTCTCAAGTTTACTGTTTGCTAAGATATTGGGTTTGCTTCTCTGGTTATTCAAGAGTAAATTGCACATTGACCCCCTGTTGTTTTGCACTTACGACCCATGTGGTTTCATTGTCGCAGACAGACCGGTGTTGCAGTTTTGACTCTCTATCGTTTGGCAAGTATTGCCCTCGACGGAAATTAGCGAGTTTACCTAAGGGAAAAAGTGTACAAAATTTAACCCGAGTTTATCTGCGACAATGAAACTAGAGGGGTAGTAAGTGCAAAACAAAAATACTATGGGGTTCCAAATGCATTCAAAGCTCCACTGTCATTTTGCACCTTTCCTCATTCTATTTTAAGTTGCAGCTTGAATATGGTCTGCACTTGGACTATGTTTTTTTCAATCCCAGGAGGTGTTATTGGGTTGCCTCTTTGGTGATGCATTCAAAGTCGCCCTAGCAGTATGCAGCTTTTTTTCCATTCTACTTTTGCAACTTGAAAAGATGACGCAACTGTAGTCGATGTTTTTTTTTTTTTTTTTGTGCTGATTGCCGAGCTGCAACTTTTTCTATTTCTGCAGACTGTTGCTGAGTGCTTGGTAGAAAAAATTGAATTATAAGCCTCTTTTATTAAGGGACTGTGTGGCAAATTGGTGGATTATATAATCCGTCATTGTTGTTAAAATGATAAAAAATGACAGGACTCTAAATTTATAATACTGAATAGACAATGGAATTATCTTAAATGTCGAGGGTTAAACTTGACATTTACTTTGTCAAACTAACCAATCTAAGTTTGGGGAGTTTTTCTTATGGCTAATAAGCCAAAATAAGCAGGTTGCCAAATATGTTGTAGCGGCTTATTGCTAGAGTAGTGTTATATGTCCTTAAACATCCAATACATTTTTATTGAATTTTAATTGAGTTTATTATTGCACATGTTGTTTGGGTATCTTTTATATAGTTGTTATAGTATCCTTAGAGATTAGTTTGTTAGATCATGCACTGTGATGGTCACTTGCTTGGAGATATGATCTAATTCAGAGATTTCTTAAATTTGTACTTAACCTATAACTAGTAAATGATAACTTTGTTATAACATGTTATTATGCATGACAACGACATATGAGATGTGATGGTTGATCTCAACTATCGAGAATGAAGATTCCCCGGGTGTATGTCATAAGAGCTTATTTGATGTGCAGTATAAGACCTTTTTTTTTTGGATTCTCTAGGACGAGTCACCTAAGAGATAGATAAATCGAATTGTTACATGGTCCCTTAGACTTGATGATATTATCATTTTCGATTTGATAATCTAATATACTTTGATATGATGGTTAAGCTTGTTTTACAAGTGGTATACAACTTGAAATATTAGGTTATTAGATTTTATTTAGGGAAATGATGGATATCTAGATAGGATCCAATATATTCATTTTTATGAGTTAATTTATTATGCATATCCCTTGAAGATATTAAATTCCCGTCGGGGGTGATTTTTTTTGAAATTATTTTCTTATAAAATAAAATATTTTAGTGTTTCAAAATAATTTTTTATTTATGATCATGGAATTGCAATTTTTTAAGAATGAGCAAATAGGTGATTCGTCCTGCTCAATAAAGTTTTCTAAAATAAATTAATACTGGAGGGGACTGAATGTAAGATAATATTATTCAAGAATATTTAATCTCATATTATGAAAGAGCTTTTATGAACAGTTGGTCGGATAGAGATTTGATTGTGAAATTAAAATTATTAATTTGATTAATAATTGGTTCTCGATATGGGACCCAATTGGTCTCACTAATGTCAGTAAAAGAGATTTATATGCAATACAATTCTATTTCTATCCTAATTGTTATGGAAAGAATATTCTATATTTAAATGTTATGGATAGAGTTTTAAACAATTAAGAAATATTTTAAAATTGAAATCTATATAAGGCATGTCCAATCCTATATATAGGGTTCATATGTAGCTTTGAAAAGATGAGAAGAAAAAAAAAATAAATAGATTTTGAGAACCTATCTCTCAGTATTGCTTCTCTTTGGTGACGGGTGGATTTTAGTTGGTGGTTTTTTCTCTTAAAGAAGCTATTTTGTTTTGATCTTGTGACGGATTATCAAAAAAATTCAGAAAGCGTTTTAGATATTTTTTTCTAGATTTTATTAATTTTGATTAATCTACATGATATGTAATTTTTCCGTTGCATTGTATGTTATGTTTCCAACACTTATAAGCTAGTTGCACCCGTTGCCAATATATGCCGTGAACTACCTTACTGTTTAAAGCTTAACTGTCACTTACGGAGGCTGGAAGTTTAATTGATATAATAAGTTCAATGCTGCAATTGGACGTCTCATCAGTCTAGTTTTGTATGTATAAATTTTTTTTTTATTTGCTTCCTTGATATGCAATATAAGATGTGGATGCTACAGAAAATAACCCAAGGCCTCTTTCGGTCTTCAGCTGAGGATAAATGTTTTCCGTCAAAGAATTGGTTAATATCATTCTTGCGACACGTCGATATGTCCGAGTGGTTAAGGAGACAGACTTGAAATCTGTTGGGCTTCGCCCGCGCAGGTTCGAACCCTGCTGTCGACGTTTGTGCTGATCTTTTTTATAGGTTTCTTTTCCTTAGACTGCATTTACCAACTAAAATATTCCAATAATATAAGTAACTATGGATTACGTAATCGCAATTCCATTGTCGTCTAGTCCGGTTAGGATACCTGGCTTTCACCCAGGCGACCCGGGTTCAAATCCCGGCAATGGAAATATTATTTTTCTTTTGCAATTTTTTTTGTTTTTTCAATTACTCCCAAGTCCCGCACTTAAATTCTATAATAGAAAATGTTTTTTATATTGCCCTTTTGTTGCATTACCAAAGTCTTGAATTTCAAGAATAAATTAAAATTCTAAAGCTAAATTCCAAGGTTAAAGCTTTAACCTCTTTTTTTTTATGGAAAGACTTATCCGGTCAGAATTTTGATTTCATCTCCACAAATAGTAAAATGTTAATTGCAATGGTACTCCAAAAATTCTTCCGTTTCGGAATTTGGTACCTAGATTTCGTTATGTACCTATCTGGTGCCGTTGTGTTTCCAAAAATGGAACTTTTGGTACACTATGTTTGAGATTGTCACACGTAATAAGTGTATAATCTGATACTTTTGCACGCAAGTGGTTATTATATACGCCTTCAAAAATGGATTGGGAAGTTATTGTGGACATTTGCAAATAAGATGTGTCATTGATAAGCTTGTTGGTTAGATTCAGATTACGGGCTTAATGTGTACCCTCACTTATACTTTTGCACATGTGTAGTTATTATAAATGCTCCAAAAATAATTGTAAAAATCTAAACTAAGACGTGCGAGTGCAGAATTTATTACTTCTTGTGGTCAAATTTGAGATGAGCTTTGCTACAGGGGCCCAAAATATGGGACCAATAGGGGAGACAAGTGAGGTGTCCCCCTCCTATTGGATAATGAGTTGGTCATCATTAATGATGACCAACTCATTATCCAATAGGAGGGGGACACCTCACTTGTCCCCCCTATTGGTCCCATATTTTGGGTCCTTGAGGAATTTCTCATTTGAGATTGGATCAAGTGAAATAAGGTAAACAAGTAAAATAAATTACACGATGTTAGAAACACATTCCACTAATATTCCAGCCTTATGAGTTTTTTGGTCTCCACAGGTCTAAATTTGCAAATGCCAAATTTCACATGACCTTCGCTACAAAACTCCCCTCATCCAGAAGAGTAAAAAGCAAATAAAGAAGCTAACTTATTAAGACCCTGATAATAATAATAAACAAACAAAACAAAACAAAGCAAATAAATAAATAAATAAATATGAAAAAAACCAAATAAAAAAATCAATTATTAAAAAAAAGCAAAAACTATTACCGACCTTTATCCTTTTTCCCCCAATTTCTTCTTCCCGAAAAAAGCCATGAACGAGGACCAGTCGCCGTCGCTAGGGTTTTCGCCATAATCCGTATCCGTAAGTTTTCTCTCTTCCTTTTTCTCTTTCTCTCTCTAAGAACCCTAACCCTAACCCTAACCCTAACCCTAATCGATCCTTTCCTTCTTCAGGTCCCAAAACTACGGTAGATTCACGCCATTTTTATTCCAAAACTAGGGTTTTCTCAAAATCTCCATTTTCTCCCAAATTAAGAAGATTTCGAGCCCCAAGTCGTCGTCTTTCAGCTCAAGGAATCGAGGAATTGTTGCCAATTTCATTCCCCCGCATCTTCTGAAACCCTAAATCCCCATTGATTTTTTTGGGGTTTGGATGATAATGTGTATGCTTTGCGTGGTCCATAGGTGGTCTCGTCGAGTTGCTACAATGCTCCCTTGGCTTGTTATCCCCCTGATACTCATCTGGGCTCTGTCCCTGCTCTTGCCCCCAAATTTTCGTTTTGAGATCACGAGCCCTAGATTAGCTTGCGTTGTTGTTCTTCTAATAACCCTAGTTTGGTACGAGATCTTGATGCCCATGCTGTCTACATGGAGAGCTAGGCGCTCTGCCCGCATTAAAGAGGAGAGGAGGACCCAGGCTATCGAGCTTCAGAAGCTGAAGAGATTAGCTACCCGGAGGTGTCGTAATTGTTTTACCCCTTATAGAGATCAAAACCCCGGTGGGGGGAAATTTATGTGTAGTTATTGCGGGCATATTTCGAAAAGGCCTGTTTTGGATTTGCCCGGGTGGCAAGATTGGTCTGGGGAGTCAGTTTCAGGACCACCGAGGTTTTGGGTTAATGGTGGTCGTGGTGGTGATGAGAGATGTTTGACGGAGAAATCGTATTCAGGAGTGTTGGTTTTCGGGTGTAGATTAGTGGGCTCGTTCTTTTTGAAAGTGAGGTGGGTCTGGAGAAAGGTTTTCAGGGTTGGATCGGGAGAAGATGATTCGTTGAATGGAGAGGGTAAAGGATTGTCTAATAAGAGAGGAGAGAATGGAGGGAGTTTTCAGGAGAGCAGAGGAGAGAGAGCTAGAAGAAAGGCTGAGGAGAAGAGGCTGGCTAGGTTGGAAAGGGAGATGTTGGAGGAGGAGGAGAGGAAGCAGAGGGAGGAGGTTGCTAGATTGGTGGAGGAACGGAGGAGATTGAGGGATGAGAAGTTGGAAGCGGAGAGATCACGGTCAAAGACGTTGGGTGTTGATGGGGAAAGAGATAGTAGGAGGGAGACGGAGCGGAGGAGGCGTGAGAGGAGGAGGGAGAAAGATAAAGGGTCAAGTAAGAGTAATTCAGATGGGGAGGATCTTGAGAAGAGGACAAGCAGAGAGAATGAGAAGAAGCGGGATTTTGATAAGAAGAGCCAGATAGAGAGAACAAAGGCTACTGCAGAGAGTTTAAAGTCACAATTGTTGGAAGGTAACGGGAATAAGGTGGTAGGGAATAAGACCAGGTACTTTGATAGGATGAAAGGAACTCTTTTATCATCTTCTAGAAGTTTCAATGGTTCATCATTTTTTGGGAGGAATGCTCAGACTGCTGTCACTGTTACCAAAGTTAGTAAACCTGCAGGTGGGTTCATAGATAATGGTCAGAATTCTGGGACTAAAAAGGATACTCATTCTTCAGGGAATGCAATTGGGAAATCTACTCCAAATGGAGACCATCGACCTGTGAGTTATTATTTGTTAAAACTGATCGTTAGCGCTCTATTTTTCCTGTCTTAATGAAGCATCAAAGATTTTAATTCCTATTTTTCTATGCATCCTTTTGCTCTTCTACTTTTCTTTTCCAGGTGGAGACGGATGTACTGCCACGAGCAACTGTCCCGAAAAAGTCTTGGCATCAGCTATTTACTCGTTCTTCTGCTGTTTCTCCAGATCCAGATACAAATAGTGTTACATTTGGAAATCCTAATTGGCAACCGGAAGCTAGAAGTGTTCTTGACCAGAAAGCATTTCCTAGTTATTCTGTTGATAATCAATTCAATTTTCGGCGATCATTGCCTCTTGCTGGCTACTCTTCACCAAACTCATCAAATGGAAGTTTGGCTTCAAACTTTACGTCTGACTCTATGTTTCCTCCTATTAAAGAACCAATGCACAACGGATCGGTAGAGGACTCTGAGCTATTTGAAGACCCATGTTATGTTCCAGATCCTCTATCATTACTAGGGCCTGTATCTGATCAACTTGACAAATTCCCTTTGGACCTTGGGAATGGATTTATTGAAACGGGTAAGGTGGAGACTCCTCGTGTTCTCAAGAATGCATGTGCTTCAACCGAAGGGAGCAAGCCTTCACCTATTGAGTCCCCTCTCTCCAGGTCACGAGATGAGAGACTAGTTTCATGTACTCCAAAGTCCCAGAAGTTGCATTCTTCAAAACCAGATGAATTGAATGACATGCAAGGGACACGAACATGGCAAATGTGGGGCACCCCATTGGCTTGGGATGGACTTGGTCTTGCAGATGGACCTTCAAACTGGTTTTCACCTTTGGTACAAAGCAAATCTAACCAAGATGTATCCTGTACTTTGGGTCACAATCCTGTAGTATCTCAAGTTGAAACAGGAATCCCTCTGCCTAGCATACTTACTCCTCGAAAGGCTTCTGTTGGTACTCTCCAGAATGGTGGGACATTCGGTACTCTTGGTCCTGGTTTGTTGAATGGCCGTGATCCGTGGGTCCAGAATTCTCCATTCCCATCACCATTGCCGGTCGATGGAGAAAACCACTTCCTGCCTCTGGATCTGATGGACAATATTGCTCAGAATGAAGTGACATATGGTAGTTCGACTAGCGGAGCAGCTGTACATCATTTTGAGGTGCCTCGAGCTAATGGCTGGTCTAAGTAAGAAACCTATATTCAAAATTTAAATTTTGTTGTCAACTAAATTAGCATTTTGATTCAATGTTGGTCCATCTTTGGTAGCATTTCTATTTTAGAAATTTTGTGAGGGTGGTATTTGAACTCTAGTAGAATTACACATGAATATTCTAACATGGGAGATATGCTGTAGTTAATAGAAGATGATATCATTTATATGTTTTTGTTGTATGTTATTGATAGCCATGCCACAACTCATGTTTCTCAAAACCTATCTGAGAATGTATCAGTCATTTAGTCTAAATTGAAAACACCTCTTTGTGCGTATGTTTCTTGTGGACTGGCATTCCTTCTATAAACAGGAAGGTCCCTCTTTAGAATAGATAACTGGACCACTAACTCTGCGAAATTCTAACATGATTTTGGTATAAGGGGACATTGAGTGCAGTTGTACGCGCTGGATCTGTTGAAGAATTTTATTCAGAGAAAAGTATTTAATGTTATGTGTTATTTGAGTGCATTATTCACTATACATCAAAAACTCAAGAGTATTATCCTTTTAGGATCTTTCTATATTATGAACTCCTTTATACAATAGATATATAAATGTATTAGAGCCATTTTATTAATGGTAGTCCCTCTTTCTTCTTCATTATCCTCAGAGATGCTTAGGGGTTTTTTTTCCGCCATCTACCACGGCATTAATGCTTCCCCTTGACGGCTTAAGACATTATGGAATATTTATTCTTATTTTCTTCAGATTTGTTGGCATTACTGATTTCCTTACATGAGATTACAAACTTAAAAAAGAAACAAAAAACAACACCAACACCCTAACCATCATATGTAGTCTTTTAAAAAAAAAGAAGAAAAGAGGAGCTGTTGACATCGCCTCCTCGTCACCATTAGTATCCCAATTCCTTGTCCCGCGTCTAGTGCATGTTTCAATCCATCACCCCCTCCCCCCAAAACAAAAAAGGTGGTTCGTTTCGTGATTTTAAGATTGGTTCATTGAAAAATTATTTTGTTGGCTTTTTCGCTAGATCTTCAGATTGACTTAGGTGAAAACGAACAAAATTAACCTGTGTGATGCTGTGACATTTGTGTTAAAATAACCAAAAACTTATTTAAGTATTTGTCTAAAAATATATGGAATTTCTAATCACTTAAGAAAAACTATAGCATATAATAACAAAATAGTGCAATTAACACCATGTAATGTATATCAAGTTGTTGAAATAGAATGAGTTAAAAATAGACTAAATATCATGAATCCCCTAACTTTGGACGATTATAAGATAACCCTCTATAACTTTGAACATATTAGAAAACCCCTTAAGTTTATGGGTTAACAGAAAAAACCCCTTTGACTTTGAGATTTCATCAGAATGCCCCCCTAAAGCCATCGATTTTAGGGGGGTTCCTGATAATATCTCAAAGTTAAAAGGGGATTTTTTGATAAAATATTAAAGTTAATGGGGGATTTTCTGATAATCCCTATACTTAAGGAGGGTTTTCTATAGTTTGAAACTTATGGGGATTATATGATAATTGTCTAAGGTTAAGGTTTTTTTTGATATTTAGTTAAAAATAATTTGGTTGAATATTTTGTGTCTAAGAGTTATTTAGGAAGTATGGGGTAGCTTTTAGTTTATAGAAAAAACAACATTTTTGGAGGTGGACGATTATAGAATTAAATAAAGATAAATTTTATGTTTATATGTTACAAACCTTTCTATGATGCCATGACATTAGTGCAAGAAAGAAGGCAAACAAATGGTTTAAGCACTTGGTTCAAAATATATATCGCATACAAAACAACTCAGAGAAAACTGGAGAAAGTTACAAGATAGTACCTTACGCTGTATATCAAAGTATTGAAATACAAGGGTTTAAAATTAATTTGGAGAAGTAGTTGGGACTAAGAGTGATTTTTCAAAGTTGGTGTAATTTTTAAACACGCAGATGTTAAACTTTGGATTTATCGGCAAAAGACCCATTTTGAAAGTGTAGGAGTTTAACAATAAATGTGGATACAACTTTATATTTATAGGAAAAATTTAACTACAATTTGTGATGCTTTGACATTAGTGTGAAAAAAAGAAAAAAAGAAAAAATAATTTAAATATTTAGTTTAAAAATATATTTGATACCTAACCACTTAGCTGCAAGTCATAACGCATTATTAAAAATTATCTACAATTGATGCTTTGACATTAGTGTGAAAAATGGAAAATAGAAAAAAAATAATTTAAATATTTAGTTAAAAAATACATTATATGCCGAGCCACTTAGTTGCAAATTATAATCCGACATGGCAACTTGCACTGCATAATAAATTGCTTAAATATAAACTAGATATAAAAATAACTTATGGGGGTAAAAGTTTGAGTTCATAGGCAAAACCTTTTTAGAAGTACATAAGTTGAAAAAAATAGAATAAAATGTCCGGTGAAGTATTTCGGGTCCAAGAGTGAGTTTAGACGTTGAGGGATTTAAAAATAAATGGGGGTGAGACTTTTGTGTTTATAAGTAAAAGCGGGTTAATTTGAAAATAGTGGGCGTAAAAATTTGAATTTATAGGCAAAAGAAACCTTTTCATTATAACTCATATTATTATTATATTATTTTATTTAATATGGAGTATTTTGTTCTTTGAGAGGAAAAAAAGAGTTCTTTTTGAAAGTTGGGAGGCTTAAAAATAAATTGGTTATAAGTTGAGTTTATAGGCAAAATGCCCTATATTTAGATCCCTACTTTAGTCTATATGCTAACTAAAGTTAGGTGCACTGTAGCTTGCACAAGCCTACAGTAAGGTCTTAAAAAAAATTGTGAGAGAGACGAGAATTGAGCCCATGACCTTCTCTTGAAGGGGTAAATGGTCTAACTAAATGAGAGACTTGGTGATGGAGAGCGACGCAAGGGCTTCGATCTGAAGGCAAGAAATCGACGACGACTTGGAGGCATGGGTTAAAATCTATGACGAAGAAGAAGACTACTAAGATGAACAGTATGTGGGTATTGTTCACGGTTGAACAATAGCTTTTTTTTTTTAATGTGGATGTGTTTTGACTAGTTGGATGGTGGTGATTCTTTTAGAGGGAAAATGAGTGGTGGATGATCGAGATAGATAATTGAAAGAGAATTTTATTAGGTACTAAGCATCACTCCTAGAGGCTCACACTCAAGGGCTTCACACCCTAAAGACACTTCACATATCAATAAGCATTCACATGCTCAAAATTAAACTCAATTTTTTGTTCATCAATATCTTTTCCTCATGGAGGATTATATTTCTTATTTATAGGAAAAGAAAGCAACTAAACACATAAGGAAGTAAATAAAAATCATAATCAAATCAAAACTAACAAAACTAAAAGATGCAATCAACTAAAATCCTAGCTAAAATAGAAAGAGATTTCAAAATCAAATCCTAAAGAAATACTAACTAAAAAAAGATTACATGGGATCAAATCAAATAGTACTAAAATTAAAATTAAAATCTTATGATAGAGGGTCCATGATTGTCCAGCATCAAATCTCCCCTTGTTAGAGAAAGATCGACCTTAAGTTTTATAATGGGAGAGCGTAATGTTTGACTTGATTGATAAGAAGAATTCTATTGTAGATTGTAAGATCTTCAAGATGAGTTGTAAACCTCGATACTGAGTTAGTGGTGGAGGGTTTGGAATAACGAACTCAATAATCATATTATCTTAAAATTTGCACTGCATATCGATCTTAAGTTTGGATTTCAGGCTTGACTTGAGCTCTGGGTTTGATTCAAGCTCAAGCGTTAGATCGACATGTTGCTTTGATTTTGGTTCCAACTCTTGTTTAAGCTTAGCCTCTGGATCTATCTTTTGATTTCCTTCTTTTGGCTATAGTTCAGGCTCGCACTCTACATTGATCTTTTGATCTACATTTGATTCTGGCTCACGCTCAGACTCAGGCTTTGGTTCTTGATTAAATTTTTGATTTTGCTCTGCTTACTCGTTTGACTCAAGTTGAGGTTTTGAATCTGGATTGAAATTAAATTTTGATTGAAGTTCCACCCTGGTCGGGGTTGAGGAATTTGTGTGGCTTTACTTCAATTTGAAAAGAAATAATATCTTCTAGATAATAGATTAGAGTATTTTCTCTCCAAAAGAGCTTTAATAATTGTCCATGAACGAATATTTGAATGATAATAATTTCTATACCACTAATATTTTGCCTCTCTCTTTAGCCTACACTCAGCATATATATACATTTTCAGTTTATACATATCATAAATAGAAAATATATTTTCTATATTGAAAATCTAAACGTCAAATTCATAAAGCTTCTCATATCCATCAAATCCATTAAAGTAGGCTAGGATACCAAATTTAAGTGGATTAAAATCATACCTCTGTGAAAGATGTAGCTGTATTTTACCCCTGATAACTGTGGATCATTCGGCTCTGATACTAAATGATGAGTGACGCGAGGGCTTCGTTCTGGATGTGAGAAATCGTCGACAACTTGGGAGCATGTGGTTAAAATCCATGACGTAGAAAAAGACAACCAAGATGAACAGTATGACTATTCACGATTGAACAATAGTTTCTTTTTTTAATGTGAAGGTGTTTTGACTGATTGGATGGTGGGGATTCTTTTGGAGGGGAAATGAGTGGTGGATGATCGAGAAGGATAATTGAAAGAGAATTGTAATAGGTACTAGGCATCACATCTAGGGGGCTTCACACCCAAGGGCTTCACACCCCAAAGACGCTTCAAATATCAATAAGCAATTCACATGCTCAAGATTAAACTTAATTTTTTATTCATCAATATCTATTCCTCATGGAGGATTACATTTCTTATTTATAGGGAAAAAGCAACTAAACACATAAAGAAGTAAATAAAAATCCTAATCAAATCAAAAGTAACAAAACTAAATGATGTAATCAAATAAAATCCTAGCTAAAATGGAAAGAGATTTCAAAATCAAATCCTAAAGAAATCCTAACTAAAAAAAAGACTATATGGGATCAAATCAAATATTACTAAAATTAAAATTAAAATATTCTGATGAATGACCCATGATTGTCCTGCATCACTCGGCAATTGTAATTATTTAGGAAACGATATGTATATTACTAAAAGCTATTGGCTTTTATACTATAGAATGAACAGTACAAAGCCCAATAGCTTTAGTAGATACATAACAGTAAATTGTTCCCTTGTTTAGTTTGACAGATTTGGAAACTGGTTCATATGAAAATTGTTATGTTTGTTTGATTTGGCCATAGTGTTACTGTGTTACTGTTGGAAATTGTATGTCGGGAATTAGATGATTGCATATAGAGAATTAGATGTGTTAGTGTTAGTTTTACTGTGTTTGTGTTAGTTTGTTCTTTTGTTCGCGTTGATTGTGATAGTATGCAAATTGTATGTTTGGGAATTAGATGATTGCATATAGAGAATTAGATGTCTGGACTCTGGTTGAAGGTTTAAAGATTGTCTTTTGGGACTGTTACTCTGACTTGGTAGAAATTGGATCTTTTGACGGAAGTCAGCTGAAGAAGAAGCTTGGGCATGAGTAAGTCATTGGACAATTTTGTTGGGTCGTTGAAAAATTGCTGGAATTAGATTGCAATGCTGTACAAGGTTGTAGTTTCATTTTTCAGTTTGAGATTCTTTTTTCTCTTGGTGATTTATCTACCACAAGAGTATGAGATGACAAGACTCCCGACAATTACTCTTGCATGACTCTATTTGTTACAGTTTGGCTTGTTTAGTAGAGGCTGATGGGAGTGCCAATTTAGAAGAGAAATAGTAGCTTAAAATTAGCTCCCAGTAGTCGCAACAAACCTAGAACATATGCTTCTTGAATTGGGCTATGAGATGGCTCACACACAACCAAACAACATCAAGAAGGAAAAACCATAAGTGTTAATCTGTTGGTTCGCTACGTGAATCTTTTTTTCCCTTCTAGCTCTTAAGGTTATCTCAGTTAACAGATGTCATATCTTAATTACTAGATCCTACTCCGTGTTCTTCTAGGCCTGTATCTAGTTATCTATGTTCCATTGCCTACGTAATCTTCATACTATTACTCTGAACTGGTGCACTTTGTGCCTTTGTTGCACGTGTTCAAAAACTATGAATGTTTTTCTCCTCCATCATCCTAAAACTACTATTTTCCAATCTTGAAGATGACAATTACGTATAATTTTTGTAAAACGTAGTATAACCTAATGCCTAATGTAGCTTAACATGTTTTATCCTACAAAGCTTTTGTTCCAAAAAACTGTGTAAAAAATTATATCGAAGAATTATGAAGCACAATAACAAATACTCTCAGAGAAAATAATAAGGTGCTAAACTGAAACTAATTAACTTATTGAAAACATTGTACATGAATTTGTACAATAAATTATGCAATCCTGGTACCAGAGATAAATGAATGGAATTAATTGGGACATTTTTAACGATGGTATATCACCCATGTCTTCAGCTTAAATGGAGAGAGTGTTTTGTAGCACTCAAAAGACGCACGCTATGGAAACAGCACTTCACAATGTGCATTTTCAGGGAAAATGAAGCATCACACTGACACTGTTTTTACCTCCTGTTTTGTAACGTGAGGCTTCTGTTGTGTTAGGTTACACAAAACCAAGGTGTATAACATGCTTTTTAAACATTGCTATTTTCTTACAGGTGGACTCATTTTTCACCTTATCTATGTGCTTAGAGAACTTTCACTCATGTATCTCATCATTATCAGGTTAGAAAAAGGATTCATGTGCTCACTCTATAACTCACGTAAAGCCTCTACTTTTGTGTGATGAAGGAAACAGACACAACTGACACATACATGCGTGCAACTTGGGAGTTTATTCATTGGGCATGTTTCAATTCTTGCATAGCTGAATTTTACTTGCTGTACGGTAGACGTGTCCCATTTGATTGGCTTCTAGAACTTGATTCTCTTTTATAGTACCGAGCTCATTCTAGACAAAAACGTTGTTCCGTCTGTCTACATCCAGTAAATACTAATAACCGTCTGCTCTACTTTCTATTTTTTTGCAGGGCAGCAAAGGGTATGACAGAAGTCACAAATTCATCACCACCTGTGAAACCCCCAAATGTAGGCGGCCTCTTTTCGACTGGTCCAGATGTACAGTCAGTCTGGTCTTTTAACCACCAATAGGAGAAAATATAAGCAAGAAAAGCAAGCATAGTTGCTTTTCTGAGGGGAAAGACCTGAAGAAAAACTAGTTTAAATGTAAGTTCTTTTTTAATGAAAATGAGATGGTCATTTGATTAGCATGAATATATATATATATATATAGATGCAGCATGAATTCATGCTTCTTGGCCTTCTTCATATAGCATGTTTAACCGCAGGTTTCCTTTTGGGATACGCAAATTTTCAGTTAATATATATAAATCACACGTCGGTTAGTGTTCTCTTTCCTGCCTACCATTTGCATTTTCAGTTGCGTGTCGTCCCAGGGGTCCGTCGAGTTGCAGGTTTAGCCAGGCTGTTGTTATGTGCATGCCTCTATTGTTTCTGTATTCAGATTTAATAGTTTTATCTTGTACTGTATGAATTTTATGGAGTCAACAGACGGTCCTTAAAAGCGCTCTGTGTGAAGTATATTCTTGTTGAAGATGGTTGAGGGTTTTATCCTTGAGCAGGGCTAAGAAGGAAGAATGAATGTTCTTGATACCAATGATCTCCACCGGTTGAAGCTTTTATATGAGATGCGCAAGCTGACTTCGGTTCTAAGTAAACCTCAGTTTCTTTCCCTTTTTTACCTTTCCTTTTCTGGTATCAAGTAAACTAGCTCCCCGTTCGAATCCGTGGTTTTGAAAGGCCAAAAGCTCCAAAAATGATAATTATTATCCTCCAGAGTTGGTGTTTTGTTATTGGATCCTACAAATAACTAGTGTTTCCCGAATAATATAAAAATGCAATGCAAAATCACCCCCCTCCTCCACGCTACGCCAACTGCCTTAAGCACTTGAAAGAACAAACTAAAAACAAAAACATGAGCTCCCGGGACAAGAGATTATGTGTTCTAGAAAATTTTTGAAACCATAATGACGATTCTCCGATTGCTATTTCTGACTTTAAAAGAGTCAAAAAGGTTCACTAAAGGGGCGGTTATTCCTTCAATAATGTTGATTTGGACTCGAACAATTGTCCGTAAATCCGACATTCTTGGATTGGAACCGGGACTCGGATTTCATGGTTAGAGCTTCGGACTTTTTGACTGAATTTTAATTTTTGCAAGTAAAACTCTTGAACTTTTGGTTTGGATTCTTGAACTTTTGTTTTGAATTCATAGACCAATGGTCGGATTCTCAGACTAAATTTTAGACTTATGAATTATTTGCATCAAGGGTTTCAAATTAAATTATTATGTTGAATAATAATTATTAACAAAAAAATATTAATTTGAAAAAACCACTCTCACTTTGATTAACGGATGTCAACAACAAAACTAAATAAATCTTGTAATTCATTTAAAAAGTTCAAACGAAATGTATGTAATATAGTATTAAATATTTGAAATATTTGTATAAATGAACATATATAAGTTAATACTAAATATTAAATATTTAAGTGATTAAGTAGTATTAAATATATTTCATTTTAAATAAATTAAATAAATATATAGAAGTTGGTTAAAAATATTTTAAAATTAAATACATTCAATGTTAATATATAATAACTTACAAATATGGAATATTGTAAAATAAAATATATTTAATTTGAAGTATATTAAATATTTAAATAAGTAAAGAGAAGAGGAGAGAGGAAATCCACATAGTAACATCACAATCCATCAAATTTAACTATAACTTTTTATTAAATCTTTTTATTAAAAACTATAGAACTGAAATGGAGTGTGGATTTTGAATTCCCCGTCCTAATAACAATCCTAGACCATTTATCAATCGGGTCGGATCCATGTCAATCGGGTCGGATCCATGTCATAAATCAGCGGGTCGGGTCAAATTTTACCCGGGCCAGCTGGATTGCCTCTTCCACTTTCGAACTTCAAAGCCGCACAAGAGCTCAAACTAGGGCTAGGCAGTGATCGATCAAACAAAATTCTCTAAAATATTTAATTTCAAACCCTTTTTCAACTCGCACTCGCGATTCGGGAGTTAAGTCTTTTTATTTGTTGGTATGATCCTTTTCTTTTTGGGTTCAATTTTAAGTTGAAATTGTGAGCTTGGACTGTTTTCGAATTATTCTTCACGTTTCAACCATTAATTGTTCATTTAGGTAACAATGTTAGTTGCCCATGTTGTCAAAATGATTGCTTTGTGTTTGTAGAATGGCGCTCGGAGTGCGTTTGAAGAAAAGCCTCAATGGCGGCAAATCTTTTGGTAGAAGGAAAAGTGAAGATTTTGATTCAAATGGGAACGATTCTCATAGGAAACATAATGAAAGTGAGGAGAGGAGATCTCGGTTCACCGAGAAAAAGTTTAGTAGAAGAGGAGGAGATAGTAATGCTAAGGAAGTCGGTAGAAAACCCGGTTACACAAAACCGAGAAGTTCCGGCAGAAATGAGTATGGTGAAGGGAGAGGTGGTAGCTTTGATTCAAGTAGGAATGATTCTTATCGAAGATATAGTGAAAGAGGGGAAAAGTTTAGTAGGAGAGGTGGAGATAGTGATGCTAAGGAAGTCAGAAGAAAACCCGGTTACGTAAAGCCGAGGAGTTTTGGTAGAAATGGGTATAGTGAAGGTAGAGGTGGTAGTTTTGATTCAAATGGGAATGATTCTAATTGCAAATACAGTGAGAGAGGGGAAAGGTCTAGTAGAAGAGGTGGAGCTAGCGATGGTAAGGAATTCGGAAGAGAACC
>BQKN01066956.1:194341-211145 GCA_022839385.1 Asparagus kiusianus
CAGTGATTCTGTTGAGGCATCATCTGATAAATTCAAGTTAAAATGGAAAAAGATGGATAAGAAACACAAAGATCCTGATGAAGATTCTTCTATTTCTGAGAGAAGTGACCGAACTAAAGGGAAACGAGTTGATAAGGGCGACAGCAAGGATAAAGTGGTTGAAGAGAATAGCAAAAGTGAAGGCAGAGATGATCAAGTTGCGGAGCAAAAGTCTGTGAGGCATCAAACACGAGTTCTCAACAAATTTGGGAAGAAAATAAGAGTTGAGCGAAAGAGTTCAGATGATGGCTCCGCAGAGAGAGTTGCTCCATTGAAGAAGAAGAAGAGAGTTATCAAGATAGATCCATATGACATCTCAAACAAAAGACTTGATGGTTTCACTCCTACCGAAGGTCAGTACATTGTGTTCTGTGTACAATTGTATGACTTTTCCATGTTTTCTTTGCTTACTTTTCTTGCGGATTTCATGCTATATATATAGTAGAAGCTGTCTCATCCAGTGGAGATTCAGATTAGTCAAAACAAAATGAACATAGGGAACTGAAATTTGATAATCATGATTGTTTCTTCGTAACAATTTGGTATGGTAATTGTTAGTGAAGAATTTGTTTAGTGCTTGTAAGTCATGTATATTCATACATTTCAAATTTAATCTCCTTTTTCTCCTGTTCATGCTATCACGTTCATAGATCATGCCGAGAAGAGCGAAGAGAACGAATCTGAAATTTCAAAGAATGCTCAGTTCCGTGCTATACAACCAAGCCCTTCCATCCTTTCATTTGTGGAAGATAATGTATATAAAACCACACAGCATTTGAACTCTCTTTTTAAATTGTTTTTAGTATCTCATGTTATAAAGCATGTCATAATAATTACTATCTATGCCAACAACAGCTCTTGGGTCGTAGGCGATTGAATGAACTGAAGGATGCTGGATACAACATTAAGCTGTCTGCACCTTTAGACAATGTTCCCTTTTCTACCAGTATCGAAAGAGAGCGGATTGAAGATAATGTATGATCCTTCTTGCATCATTGAGTGCTACTTATTTATATCTTTTCATATTTGATTCTCAAGTTTCTCATTGCCACATAATTGTTTCTTTACTTGCTGGGATATTTTTCCATAGGTATTCAGGAATAAGTTGGAATTTTTTGCTGCTGCAAAGATTTCCTCATCTTTTCCACCTCCTGTATTGCCAGAGATAGCATTCGCAGGTGTGTTGCATATATTGTTATCAAGCAAAATAAATATATGATTTTTATATCTATTCTCATGTTCTATTTAAAAGATAATTATATAAGAAAACTTATGTTGCTGTATATTTCTATTTTAATTTGGTCATCAATGCTAACATTTGTGTACACTTATATCTATCTTTTATGTTTGACTTTGCTCATTCAGAAGTTAGTTATGTTATCATGAGAGATCAATATATTTCATTTGTCATAATCTAGTTGTGTCAATGGGCAGGAGAAAGGTAGGGTAAGAATCTTATATTTGCCCTTACCCTATATACACTACCTAAATTTCCTATTCATTAAGTATAAGATGTCAGAGCTTGCTTGGATGACTTATAATATAAGGCTTTTATTTACTTTCTTTAGCTGGAATCTATTGGTTTAGCAGCACAGCTCCATGGAATTGACAATTTCAAAACATGCACAATCCAGTGCAACCTAAATACACTACCTAAATTTTGTATTCATGACGTATAAAATGTCAGAGCTTGCTTGGATGACTTATAATCTAAGACTTTTATTTGCTTTCTTTAGCTGGAATCTATTGGTTTAGCAGCACAGCTCCATGGCATTGGCAATTTCAAAACGCGCACAATCCAGTGCAACTGATATGTCCATGTCTCTGACTCTCTGATTGTGAAAATTGCATTGGCTTGATAGCTTGCTGTTTTTTGCGTATTGAAGCTTCATGCATAATCTTTTAAGTCTGCCTATCCCTGTGTATTTTTTCTGCGTTTATTTCCATTTATTTTCATATAATGACTTTAATTGTCATCTTCATAACAAGTTTAATTGGCCATTTAGGCAGGTCAAATGTGGGAAAGTCGTCGATGCTAAATGCACTTACTAGACAGTGGGGAGTAGTAAGGACATCGGATAAGCCTGGCCTTACGCAGGTAGGGTGCATTTATGATTCTAATTGAGTATAGTCTAAACCTTGGGTTACTCGACATAACAATTAACTGTTTTTGAACTTTTACAGACCATCAATTTTTTTAAGCTTGCTTCAAAGCTTTGTTTAGTTGATTTGCCTGGATATGGTTTTGCTTATGCCAAGGAAGAAGTCAAAGATGCGTGGGAGGAGCTGGTGAGTACCAACAATTCTTTCATTATGTCTAGTTTCTTCTAATTTTAAGTGATCATGTTTAACCCTCTGTCTTCTTTGTTAACAATATATGGAATTCTTTGTTTTAAGAATGTCAATTTCCATTGTTTCTTTCTCATCATGCTTAAAGAATGTTTTACATGAAACAGGAATGTCGTGATCCTTTTACAAAATACGTTAAATCAAAATATTTATATTCTGCTTCCTTGAACTTCCATCACAGAAGACATATATTCATATCAAATTATAAACCAGTTTCAAAATCATCCTAGTCTTTCTGGTTTCTATTAACTAAAAGCATACACTCCCTAATATGATACCCGGATAAGTGGGTAAAAGACATGGCAAAATTAGAAAAAGATGCACCAAATAGTAAACAAAATTATTTTGGATATGTAACAAAAGGATGGAGAGGCTGATGATATATACTATGATTAGAAAAATAAATTATCTTGGCATGGAATTTTGAGGTAATTGCAGCCTGAAGCAGTTGAATTGGTTTAAACGGATTTAAAAGAGCAGGGATAGATTGTGGTTTTCGTTTTCCTATCATTGCTCAATTATGTCATCTTTTGTTACATTACTGTTAATGTTCTCTTTCACCCTTTCCAACTTTGGTCCATTATCTGTTTATCATGTGAGTGGAGACTAGTTTCAAGTTAGTACACTTTTCATGGTGATTTGTACTATGCTATGAAGTTATTATCAATGATTTATCATTTTATTAAATAAACATCCCATTTGTTGTGAATCACTACTGACCTTTAATACTCTACCCTTTTGATAAAATCTTGAATTTTTTTGTAGGTGAAGGAGTATGTGTCCACAAGGGTTGGTCTACATAGAGTTTGTCTTCTTATCGACACGAAATGGGGTATGAAACCAAGGGACCATGAACTCATCGACTTAATGGAAAGGTACGATAATATAATTGCACCTATTCTTTTAGGATCCATGAGCATGGTTTAGCATTTGAATGTATTTGGAAGGAATATGTTGTGAAAATCTATATTAGCTCCAGTGTTCCCCAATAATAAATATGAAGATGCTTACATTCTTAAGTGTCTGTTTGATATAGTTTCAAAGGAAAATTTCACTACAGGTTTCTAATATGTTGACCAAATTTCATTAAAGTTATTAATGTTGCAAGTCATCAACGGAGATCCCTAATATTTTCTTCGTCATCAAATTAGGCCTTTTTGAGATTTTTCATTAATTATTGCTGACATGGCAACTGATTGGAGTGTCTTTTCTCTCTCTTTATTGCTATGTGACTCCCCGCATCTTTTAAAATTACAAATAAGACCCAAAAGTTTTGAACATTATAAATAGCCCCCTAAAATTTTTCAAAAGCTACAAGTGGTCTGCTAAATAATTTACAACCAACCCCTAAAAGTTATAAAATTATAAATAGCAAGTTATTCATAATTTTAAAAACTTTCAGGAGGCTGTTTGTAAAATTTTTGAAGGTCTGTTTGTAAAACTTTATGGGTCCATTTATAGTTTTTAAATGTTGCGTGGCTATTAGCATATTTTCTAGCGGGATTTTTGTAAAATTTTAAGGGGTTATTTAACATTTTCAAAAGTTTTAGAGGCTTGTTTGGAAAATTTGTAGGAAACCCCTATTTAGAAAATATGCAAACAGTCCATGGAAGTTTTAAAAAATATAAATGGACTACTAAATATTTACAAACAGACCCTCAAAATTTTTACAAACAATCCCCTGAAAGTTCTAAAAATTATAAATTACTTTCAAGGTGCTATTTGTAATTTTCAAAACTTTTAGAGGGTTTATTGTAATTTTTTTAGGGGATAACTTATAGCTTTTGAAAGTTTTTTAGGGGGCTATTTATAGTATTTAAAACCTTCACGATGTTATTTGTAATTTTTAAAAATTATAGGGGGCTATGTAGTAATATGTAGTAATAAGGAGATAGAAAAGGCAATCTAGTCAGCTACCATATCAGCAATAGATAATGGAAAATCTCAAAAGGATCTAATTTGATGACTGAGAATACGTTAGGGATCTCTATTGATGACTTTTAAATGTTAATAATTCAAATAAAATTTAGCTAATACAGCTTATAGTGAAGTTTTGTTTAGTATCTATGATATCATCATAAATGTTGATTATGTCCCATTTATTTCTTCAGATCTCAAACACCTTACCAAATTGTGTTAACCAAGACCGACTTAGTTTTCCCTATAGACGTTGCTCGCCGTGCTATGCAAATTCAAGAGGTAAATATCCATGGTCAATTGACTACAAATATGCATATACCTTTTACGTTGTAATCGTTGTCATTTTAATTGTGCGGCAGAGCCTCAGGAAAAACAAGTCGATAGTTAATCCCGTGGTGAGTATCCTCTGCTCCTTGAATCATCTCAAATAATACTAAACTACTAGAAAATTATGTTACGTTAATTATTTAATGTGATTAATTTATTGATGGATGAAGATGATGGCGAGCTCCAAGTCTGGAGCTGGTGTCCGCAATTTGAGAACTGTTCTTTCAAAGATAACTCGGTTTATCAAGCCGTAAGAGGTAAAAATAGCTTTCTTATGCTTTATATTGCAAAATCAACACATTTGTTCTTATTGGTCTATATCATGCTTATAATTTGATGGGCAGAGCAAGACCGGGTCATTTGATTGACTGTTGGTCATATGCAGCTGGCTATTAACTGGAAGCTTGCTTATATTGCAAGCAAATGCAAAGAAGGTAATTGACATTATTTGGTTACTGTTAAGAGAGAGCCAACATTTACGGTTTGTTTAGAGTTTAGAAAATTACAATTATGATTACAGTTACTAAGTGGGTGTTTGTTTACATGAAAGTGAAAAGTGAAAGTGAGAAAGTGACTCACTTTTATCACTTTAGATATTTGTTTTATTGAAAGTACATATGAAAGTGAATACAAAAATCGATCCACGTAAGATTTAATGCGTATTCTACTCATCCTAAAAAGGTGCCGATGTCATATGAAAGCGGAGTGGGCACCACTTTAATCAATTACAAAATAGTTTTTAATCTTCATCTGTTTTTACACATAGCGCATGATGAAATTTTTTTCTATAGCCGATGGGTCCTGAACTTTCAAACTTGGCTTTATTTTTAGACTTTTCTATATTAATCCCTTGAATTTTTACTATTTCTAATTTAGTCCTCAAATTACTAAAATTGCTACATAAAAAATATAAACTGTGAAGTAGTTTATAACCATTAAATGAGTACTAGATGGTAAGATAAATAAAATTTTACAAATAATTTATTTTTGTTAAACAAATAAACTACTAATTTCATCTAATTAATAATACTCACATTCAATTCATTTATCTATAGCTACCAAAAGACCATTGAAAATATAATATGATTTTAAAATAATAAATTAATTAAATGATATTGCCACATCATCTTTATTTTTTTCTACTTTCAATAATTAGTTGGTTTTGTAAACAAACACTGTATTTTACTTGCAAGGATCCCATTTGTTTAGGGTAAATTTCGCCTAACCCCCAAAAAGTTTGGCCTGTCCACCAAATTATATAAATTGTCACTTCACACCAAAAGTGTTTGATGGTGGGTTATCACAAAGAACAAATTTTTAAAACAGCCTCAAACCAGTTTTTAATTTTTAAAACCGACCCACTTTTTTTTAACCAAAATCGACCCACTTTTTGCCACGTCAGTTTAATCCCATTCCTAAACAGTCGGAGTTGCCAACCCCGACTGTTTAGGAGGTTGTTGAACCCTAATTAGAAGCCTTAAATCCGATTTTTTATACCCTAATTTTTGCCACGTCAGCTTAATCCCATTCCTAAACAGTCGGGGTTGGCAACCCCGACTGTTTAGGAGGTTGTTAAACCCTAATTAGAAGCCTTAAACCCGATTTTTTGCAACCAACCCCGACTAATTAGGAAATGAGATTAAGCTGACGTGGCAAAAAGTGAGCCGATTTTGGTAAAAAAAAGTGGGTCGGTTTTGAAAATTAAAAACTAGTTTGAGGCTGTTTTGAAAATTTGCTCATCTGACAAACTTAGGGGTTAGCTCACAAATTTTTTTTTTGGTATTATTGACATTTTAGAAGTTTTTTTGGTTATATGAAATTTACCCACTTTTTGTTGCTATTGTATTTGCGATCTGGTTGCATTTCCTTTGTGATTGCAGTAGCAAATAAGTCCACTAAATGCATTTTTTGCCCTTGCAGGTAGGGGTTTTATTCAGGGGTTCAATTTTGCTTGTCTAATATAAGAATACAATGCAAGCTAGCGTGATTGAAGAAGCATGATTGTATCTATCATCTTTTTACCTTGCAGGGAAATGATTTCTTTTGGTGAGTAATAACTTGAATTAGTGAAAATGTATAAAGAAACACAAATGCTTGATTATCTGCTTATTTACTGAGTTGTGTTGACAGTGGTATGATCGGTTTGTTTGATGCGGAGCACTGTTATTTTTTTTATTCTCTCATTTTCTTTTCTATTTGCGTTGTTTATGGTTCTAAGAAGGTTAAAAAAACATATTATGGTCGTTATTGAGATCAAAGGATGTATTTCATTTTGAATATGTGAATCTTCAATGACTTAACTCTTACTCACAGGTGCTCTACGATCATGCAAAAATGCACACCATAACCCCTCGCAAGTAGGGATGCTAAATCATATCCGTATCCGAGAAAATATCCGTAATTATATTTATTAGGATAACGGATACAGATATTGTTATTCAAAACTATAACTGATAGGATATGATTACGGATATGGTTTTGTAGTGAAATAACCGTTTCCGAAATACTTGAATACATATTAGTCACTCTTACAATAGTTTCAATTCTTAGATTATGGATTTGTGGTTAATTTTGATGATCAAGACGTCTAATCTACTTTTTAGTTATAATGAACATATTAACGAACTCTTTTGTGTCACATGAACTATGTTTTTCTCAATACTATCTAGTTTTCTCATATCCGTTGTGTATCCGCATGCATATCCGTTTATATATCCGCATGTATATCCGTAATTGTATTCGATTTTAGCATATATGGTTATGAATTTTTTTTTACCAAGGTATATCCATATCCATATCTGTATCCGTATCCGAGATGGGTAAGCGGATATGAATATGGTAAACATCATATCCGAACCTTATTCGGACCGAATGCACCCTTACTCGCAGGGGCTTTTGGACTTTGGTCAAAAGGGTGGTGGTTAATCTGTATGACATGTCTATCCTCAATTTTTAAATAACACTTACTAATGTGCACCATGTGCAAAACACGACTTTCATTTTTTTATTTCCACTACAATAATTCTGAATTTAAATATAGTTTTGTAAGCACTATAGTAATTTTTTTTAAATTCTACAGTATCTCGCCTGAACTATAGTAATAATGCTACAATATGTTTTTAAACGTTTCAGTTCCCGTTTGTGCTATAGTAATAATGCTACAGCAATTTATTGTAGCATGTATAGTAAACATTGGATCCTCATGCATGTGCTACTAATAACACTACAGTAACAAAGCTACAGTATTTGGTGTATTATTTACTGTAGTATAAATGGTGAATCTTGAATCCTTCCATTATTATAGAGGAATATATATTATTTAAGAGGTGGGGTCGGATTTGCTTGTTTAGTATTATGCCTCCAATGTTTTACCAAACTAAGGATCGGGGACCACAAGTTTCCATTTAGAGTGGGTTTTCTCCATATAGCTATCACATTAATCCATTCCAGTTGCATATTTACCCTCCAAATATGCATATTTACTGATTCTTCCCTAGATCTTATACAGTAGATTATTGTCTTTCATTTGATATTGTAAAGGTTTATAAGGACAAAATTAGCAAATATGCAGATGTATGGGGTGAATTTGCAAATAGGTCAAACATAAAAGCAAATCCACATATTTTTATATAGGTGAGACGAGTTATTGTCACTTTAACCCTTTTCATTTGAAATTGAATAGTTTTTCTATTGAGTGCCCATGGGCATTCTATAAGAGAGGAGAAAGATAAAGAGAAATGAATAGCTTATGAGCTCCCCTGATTTGCATTAATTTCTGTGTATAATTCATTTCTCCCTATCTCTCTCCTCTTTTATAGAGTGCCCATGGGCACTCTATAGAAAAACCAGAAATTGAATGATGTTATTTGGAGAGGGGTCTTAACTCAATTCCTAAAACGAAAAAAAAAAAAACAAAAAACAAATGACACCATGTTGTACTTTAAGGGTTATTAACTCAACCCGCAATCTTGTGACGCTTGGGTACGGCTTTTGATCTTGCCCTGTTGTACTTTAAGGGTTATTAAAACCCATGATCGCAAGAGTTCGAGGTCAGGCAATAGAAAGGCTCTTCAACAACGACATATCTTGGATGCATTGTCCATCTGGGGTGAGGTTGGAGGCCCCCATAAACTCCTTGACACCATGTTTAGAGAGCTCACTTCTCCCCCCTCTGTCCGGAAAGACGACCCCGGTGCTTGCCCAACGGTATCAATGTCAAACAGTGTTTGAGGAAGATATCGGACGAACACTATACAGCGGCCGTGAAGGTCCTCACGTCCTCGGGAGTTGCACCTGACACTCTGCAGACACGTCAGTCCCTTGAGGACAAGCACCCTTCGGCGCCTCCACCGGTGTTGCCTGCTTTGGGGTATGACCAAGAGCCGCTCTCTGTGGACTGCGGGGAGGTTCTTCATTGCTTACGGTCCTTCCCTAAGGGGACCTCTTGCGACCGTGATGGCCTTCGAGCCCAACATTTGTTAAATGCTCTATGTGGTCCGGAGTCCACTATTGCTAACGACCTTCTCGCGTCTATTACTCCAGTGGTTAATTTGTGGTTGTAAGGACGTTGTCCGGCCTCTTTGGTGGAGTTTATTGCTAGTGCTCCCCTCACTCCGTTGCTGAAGCGTGATGGGGGCATAAGGCCAATTGCGGTAGGTGCCATTTGGAGGCGTCTCGTCTCTAAAGTGGCCATGAAGAAGTTGGGGAAGGATATGGCGAGTTATTTGCGCGATTTTTAGTTTGGGGTGGGAGTCTCAGGTGGGGCGGAAGCAGTTTTACATGCGATTAACAGGTACGTTGGTGTCCATCATGCGGATGACTCGCTCTCCATGCTTTTGGTCGACTTCCGCAATGCATTTAATTTGGTGGACAGGAGTAGCATGTTACGGGAGGTGCGCCTTAAGTGTTCAGCGATCTCTCATTGGGTGGAATTTCTCTATGTGTAGCCCGCTAGACTGTACTTGGGGGTGGATTTTATTTGGTCTGCTCGGGGGATTCAACAGGGGGATCCATTAGGGCCTATGTTGTTCGCCCTCACGCTTCACCCGTTGATTCTTCGAGTGCAGGAAGAGTGCAAGCTGGCTTTTTAGGCTTGGTACTTGGACGATGGGTCATTGATCGAGGATACTTTGGAGATTGCTAAGGCATATAAGGTGATTGAGACGGAAGGCCCAAGGCTCGGGTTGGACCTTAATGTCACCAAAACTGAATTATTTTGGCCCTCCCAGGATCCTAGGAGTTTGCTGGAGGGGCTTTTTCCCTTGGATATCAGTCAGCCTCGCGATGGGGTGAGGCTTTTAGGTGGAGCGGTTAGCATGGAGGAGGGGTTTGTTGGTGGGTTAGCAGCCAAGAGGGTGGCTAAGGCGACTCAGTTAATGGAAGCATTGGACCAACTTAGGGATCCTCAGTGCGAGCTCGTCCTTTTGAGGGCTTGTGCGGGCTTGTCCAAGTTGTATTTTGCATTGAGGACTTGTCCGCCACAGCTGTTTGCTTAGGCGGCGACTCAGTTTGATATGGCGCTTCGAAGGTCAGTTGAGAGCATAGTCACATCCGAAGGCCCAGGCTTCGGGGATCTCCAATGGAGGCTAGCCACTTTACCTATCAAGGCTGGCGGGCTGGGGGTATACGCAGCGGCCGATGCCATACAGTTTGCTTTTGTGGCCTCACGGATTCACTCCATCGAGCTCCAAGACCACATTTTGAGAGGTTGTGGCGAGGTCTCTTTAGGCGAGCACTTTATTTCTGCCCGGGATTTTCTTCAGGCCAAGCTACCGGAGGTTGACCTTCTTCAAATCGCCACTAAAGGGTCTTGTCCCCCAAAAACCAATGCATTACTTGGCAGACATCTTTTTTGGTGGTGTTTGTAGAGAACTATCGACGGAGTTTGATCTATCAGAGAGGCAGGTGGCGATTGTTGGGTGCCTGCGGGCAAAGCACGCCCAGGATTTCTTATTGGCCACGCCTATTGAGGGATTGGGGCAACGTATGAAACCGGGGGAGTACCAGGCCATTCTCAGGTACAGGTTGTTGGTTCCTTTGTTCGTGGAGGGGACTATGTGCCCAGTTTGTCGTAGGGCGCAGATGGATGCTTTTGGAGAGCATGCCATCCACTGTCAGAAGCAGCCAGCGTTCAAGTACAGGCATGACTTAGTCAGAGATGTCTTGTATGATATCCTCCGAAGAGCAGGGATCTCATCAAAGAAGGAAGCACCGGTCAACTTCCTCACCCCTCCTGGAGAGGCCAGATCTACTTTAAGGCTAGCAGACGTCCTTGTCTACAGTTGGAGCGGGGGGAGCATGCTTGTGTTGATCTCACGGGAGTGTCTCCGTTGGTGGGATTTGGTAATGGAGTGTTCACGGTTGGGCATGCAGCGGAAAGGGCGGCAGAGGCGAAGGTGGGCAAACATGATCAAGCTTGTAAGGACAACCAACACAGCTTCATCCCGTTCGCGTTCGATACGTTTGGTTTCTTTACAGCTGATGCGGTGGAGTTCCTCAGGAGGGTACAGAAATTCATGAACAAGAATGTGGCGACGACAGGATCAGCTGAGTATGTGTTTCGTAGGTTGGGTTTTGCAATACAGAAAGGATTATCGGCGCAGCTTGTTGCCTGCTTGTAATCATCACATGTGTAATATTGTTAACTTTTATTAAAAGAGTATTTTTTTTTGGAACTAAAAAAAAGAAAAATAGCAAAAAAAACAAAAAACAAAAAACAAAATTATATGAAAGCAATTATTCAGTTTTTAAGGGTAGATAGCTATATTTCGAAGGTATATACGCGACAAAAACGAAAAAAAGAGAGAAAAGGCTTGATTAGATGTGTTCACCCACCCTCTCACTGAAAAATTTAAATAATAAAAGTTCATTTTCACTCACCCTCTCACTGAAACCGGGTCCCACCCGTCGTTTCAGTTCTAACGTTTCTCTCGGATGAATGTATAATAAGCACACGGTCAAGATCCCAACGGTCATAATATTTGGAGAGAGAGAGAGAGAGAGAGAGAGAGAGAGAGAGAGAATGGCAAGAAGAGCATCGACCAAGAGAAAATCAGAGAAAACGCAAGCGGAGGAGAGAGAAAGAGACGAAGAGAGAGGAGGAGGAGATGAAGAAGAAGAAGAGAGCAATGGCGGCGGCTTCTTCGCTTGCTATCTCCTCTGCTCTCTGAGCCCTCGCCATAAAGGCCACACCTACATTGGGTAATTAATCATCCGAGTCTTCATCAATTTTTTCCTCTTTTTAATAATATTTTAACTCTTGGGCTTTTTCCGTTTCCATATATTAGTTTGTTGAGCAGATCAAGGCGCCCTTGTGTTGTGGAAATTAAACTTTTTAAATTAATCCTTGAGTGGGATCTGCCCAAAAGTCCTAAAATTTTAGGGGTTGCAAGATTTGATCACTTATAAAGATTCGAACTTGGCAAGGAGGTTTATTTTTATTTTATTTTATTTTTTTGGGGGAAATTGGGCCTACTGTAAATTATGTGCTCTTACAATGAACTAGTGCTGGATACTGGTAGAAATTGAATGTTTTTTGAAGTTGGCTCTGATTTGGAGTGTGAATTCTGTAGGTTTACTGTGAATCCCAGGCGAAGGATTCGTCAGCATAATGGAGAAATCAGGTGTGGTGCGTGGAGGACGAAGAGAGGACGGCCATGGGAGATGATTCTTTGCATCTATGGCTTCCCTTCCAATGTCTCGGCCCTTCAGGTTATATACATTAAGAGTTATGTCAATTTTATATCTGTTATTAATCCATATGTTGACATCTTTTTTTATATAAAGTACTTCTTGACAAGGAATCAGAAGATTCTATCGCTTAGGAGGTCGTAGATTCTAATCGTCATTGTCAAACTGAAACTATAAAGACTATGATACCTGAGAGGGAAATGAAATGTATCAATAGGATATACCTATGGAATATGTAGTTATAATTGAGTTCTATGTTGTTAATAGATATAGATTAGTTATTGCACCACTTCAATGTTTGGTTGTTGTACATTGTTGGTGAACTCTCGAGACAGTTTTCGATGAATTTATTAGAATGTTAATGCAACAATTAAAAGAGACTAACCGAAGTCTGTTGTTGTTTATTCTCTTTATTCTTTAATTTGTTTTGTATTGGTTCAGGAAATACTTTTTGTCAATAATCTTCTTTGGAATTACCTGAAGTTATCTTTTAAACTAGATTGTTAGACTACTACTAGTGCATTAGTTTCTTTGGATGAAGATTATAAATAGAAGCCAGTGTCTGTCGCTGAATATAAAGTGTTGAGTGGAAAATTTGGGGCATTTTTCTAATTATTTTCGGTATCTCTCTCTCTCTCTCTAAATTTCTAATACTTGAATTTCTAAACTTCAATGTTTGAGTGTGGTGCATTTTTGTTGAACTCCTGAGATAAATTTCAAGAAATTTTGGAATGTTCATGAAACAATTAAAAGATCCTAATTTAAGCTTGTTCTTGTCATTCTCCTTATTCTTTCATTTGCTTTGCTTTCGGTTAGGGGAAGGCTTTCAATTATTTTCTCTTGACTTGTACATCTGAAGTTGTCTTTTAAACTGGATTGTTAGTTACTACCATTTACATTAGGTTCTTTCGACGAAGATTATAAATAGTAGTCATCGTGTATCACTGAATATGAAGTGTCGGATGGAAATTTTGGAGCATTTGTCTATTTTGGTATCTCTCTAAGTTTCTAACACTTGAGTTTCGGAACTTAACGCATGCAGTTTGAATGGGCCTGGCAACATCCAACAGAGTCTCTAGCTGTGAGAAAAGCTGCTTCAAATTTCAAGTCCCTTTCTGGCATAGCTAACAAAATCAAAATGGCTTACACAATGCTTAATCTTCCATCCTGGGAAAAGTAAGCCCTTCTCTATATAGCTGATAGTTCTCCTCTTTTAAGAATTTAAACTCAAAAACATTTATTTCTGCCAGCTTAAACCTCACAGTGAATTTCTTCTCAACCAAATACATGAAGCATATTGGTGGCTGTCCAAAATTACCCGATCAAATGAAAGTAAATGTTTGTGTTATGGATGAACTCCCATGCTACGTCGAAGGTCAGATAGATGATGTAGAAGACTATGATGAAGACAAGATTAACGAAGACAATAAGGAAGTGAAAGAAGATAATGAGTCTGTTGAAAGATCATCTCCTTGTGATTTCCCCTATGACAAGGGATTCGATAATTTTGTGTACGAGTATCAGTCCCATGCTGAGTCTCCAAAGACTGCCTTCAATAAAAGCTCTTGCAACGAGCAAGAATACTCTCCAGGATGTTTCAATAAAGAGATGGGAACATCAGATATTGCATTCAATGGGATGGGATTCAATCATATTGGCTATGAGTCTCCCAAGCCCGCATTCAGTAAAATTTCATGCACTGAACAAGAATACTTCCCAAGGTGTTTCAATAATGAGATGGGAACAACAGAGGTTGCATCATTTCAAGATGAAGGGAATATCATAGATTTGTTGACGCCATCTAGCTGCATTGTTGGAAAATGCAAGAAGAAAGCTAAAGTTTATTCAGAATTTATTGATCTGACGAACTCCCCTTTTGTTATCCAGCTGTAAATATGTAAATTTTTAGCGAAATATTTCTTCTGTTGTGTGTTAAGAATATGTTCATTTTTTTTTACTTACTGTGGCTAAAGAGGGATGAACTTTTTTTTATCAGAAACTTTCAGATTAATTTATCGAAAATAGTTTTAAACAGCAGGATGGTTTGTTCCAGTGCACGGGGCTCCTGCCATTGCGGTTCAACTAATATTACAGAAGGTATAGTAAATCCAAATATCATGTCACATAATGGAATTAAACATTTGCTGATACTCCATTGTGTCTCCAATCCATTAATCTTTTTAACCTCTACAGCATGTAATGAAGGAGCAAGATCAAAAGCCAAAATCTCTGTTTCTTTCAGGTTTCGGTCCTTCCATTTTCAGAACAGCCCCATCCTTCTTCACTCTTTAACTTCAAAATCTCCGCAAGTTTCGTTTTCAGGGTAAAATTATCTCTTTACCCCTATTTTAATTGTTTTTAAGAACACTACCAGGGAAAAATAATATAGTTACAGATCAGACCCATAACCCTACTTGTTATTAAAAGAGAACAGATTCCGCTATTCATTTCTCTGGACGTTCGGGTACTCTTTAATGCCATTGTTGGCTGAGGTTGTAAGACAAGCATTAATTAAGTTCCTATACAAACATGAAAAAAAGAAGAAGTCATTCAGTTTATAATGGGTTGCATTTTAAACAGGTCGTTGAGTTTATAGTGGATTTTCCTTTTTTTCTGCTGGTTTTGTTTTTGAAAACAATTAAAATAGGGATGAAGAGTTAATTTTACCCCCGAAAAACTGTTCAAAATTTAACAGAAGTCAGGGTGAGGGAAAATTTGAGGGAATAAAGCATTTTAAAGGGCAAATTCAGAACTACTATGATTTGAGAGGCAAATACTGAGATATCTACAATATAAGGGGTACGTGCACATCGAGAGGAAAAAAAAAAAAACCCCATAAAACAAACATGTACAATGATAAGTAAGATCCATGAAAATTTCCTCTTGCATTCTTTCTTTCTTTTATTATATGGAAAATTGGCTCAATGGCTGGTGTCTACAGTTGTCTGGCTTCGTCGATATCTTGTCCATCACCAGCTCAGGCTAGAACTAGAAGTTATCAACGGAATTCTTGTTTCTTTCCCGTAGCAAGTGGATTCCATGGCCCTATGTGATGTCCGTGTCCTAGAGTTTCAACAAATTCGACGCTGAAGATCCTACGAGCAAAACCCAGGTGCTGTTCGAGCAACGTTAACAATGCTAATTCTGAACTCGATCAGCCAACTACTCCAACAGTGAGGATGGTGACAAGCACTGGATGTCAACAGACAAAAGAGGTAGCACACGATATCATCACGCCATGTAACGAACCTCGGGTAGCACCATGGGGGTACTGCAACTTCTTTGGTATTCGACTTTCTTAATGATGTTTGTGAGGAGTTTCAGCATCTCAAGATAGTTCCATCGCCTCACCGTTTGGATATTGCCTATCGCGCACCCTTGAAAGTTATTGGAAAATCTTGATCTTCGTCGAGGTTGATATCTTGAAAGTTTAATTTGTTTTGCAGGATTGTATAGGTAGTCAAGTTGATATGTGCATACAAGAAGTTCTGCTCAGGTATTGATAGCATTGTTTTAAATATCGGCCGATAATCGATATTATCGGCCGAGTTATCGGATTTAAGAGCTCTCCGCTAGGATAAGTTGGTTCTGTAATCAGTTATCGTTTTGGAGAGTTTATCGGCGAGTTATCAGCGTTATCGGCACTTATCGGCCGATAAGTAAGGCTTTTTTATCGGGATTATCGGCCGGGCATTTTGAGTTTGATTGTTGAGTTTTTAAACCCGACCCGACCCGCTTTCTACAATTAGTTAGTGATTTTAAACATGATGATTTACATTTTGGTATGTTTATATTTCATTAAGCATGGTTAGATTACATTTTTTAGTTATTATATTATATATATATACACCATCCAGTATATCACTCCAATAAATACAACTTATCCGATATATCCCCGATTTCCGTTATCCTATAAAGATTTTGGCCGTCTGATAAATCCCGATAACCGATATTTAAAACCTTGATTGATAGTCGAGAATATGATGCAGTTGGCAAGCACTAGTTGTGATCAATTTTACTTTGGACGTCACTATCTTATAGGTTATAATGATGGTTATTCTTTTCATTTTTTGTAGTATAAAGCTTAAGGACCACTTATTATTATAATTTTCTTTGATTATCTAAAAGGTAAATTTTCTCGCTATTGAAGTTTAGAAATATCTTGGAGATACAGGCCTAGAATGGTTTAACTAAATTATTTAATAAAATTATCGAGAGTAAGAGAATGCAAGATGAGTGGAGGATTAGTACTTTGATACTGATATAAAAGAATAAATGAGATATACAAAGTTGTTCAAATTATCAAAGTATAAAACTTATGAGGCATACTATGAAACTTTGGGAGAGGGTTATTAAGCAAAGACTAAGAAAGTTGGACAAGTATACCTGAAAATCAATTTGGTTTTATGCCGGGAGGTCAACTATGGAACCTATATATATTTTTGAGATGGTTGATGGAGAGATATAAAGAGAAGAGAAA
>BQKN01066956.1:226145-242497 GCA_022839385.1 Asparagus kiusianus
TTAGATTCACTTTTCCTATATATATATATATATATATATATATATATGGTTTTTATTGATCTAGAAAAAGCTTATGATAGAATGCTTAGAGAAGTAATGTGGTGGGTTTTAGAAAAGAAATATTTATCTAGTATATATATTGATGTGGTTAAAAATATATATGATAGACTAATTAACAACATGGGCGGATCCAGAAACTTTAGTTACTTGGGGCAAGACTATAAGTATAACTAACGTGTGATATTTATACCTAAAATATTTTGACATCAAAACCAAATATGCATTGTATTATATGTACAAAATAAATATAGCCAATAAAAGTGTTATACTAGAATTCTTTATAATGGTTCCTGCCGTATTTTTATATTTTTACGGTCTGCAATAGTGTATGATGAAGTTTATTCAGCCCTTAATATCAAGAGTGGTGCCGCAGTCCAGCGGGAGGAGGGTCTGTGGTTGGGAGGAGGAATTGATACTAGTGTATTGTATCAATTGGTAATCGTTGTAACAGAGCAAAGACGGAATTACAAAAGATAGCTAAGGGGATTTAGAAGAATTTGGTAGAAATTACAATGGTTATCTAGAGAGAGAGAGAGAGAGAGTAATAAGAAGTAGGTAAACGGATTAGGTTTGTCACATTTAGCATTTATTTTCAAATATATGAGGGCGAGGGGTAATTGCAAAATCATGGGCCAAATATTAAATATGGTTTCTTGGGGGTCAGTGGGGGCAATTGACCCCACAACCCCCACTATGTATCTACCAATGAGCAACAACTAGAGTAAGAACTAAGGAAGGAGAGACTAAACCGTTTCTTATTACCATAGGTTTATATCAATAATCAGTCTTAAGTCTTTATCTTTTTGCATTAGTTATGGATCAACTTATTAGGCACATTCAGGATAAAATCCTATGGTGTATGTTATTTGCAGATGATATATTGTTAGTTAATAAAACTAGATGAGAAAAACTAGATGAGATATAATTTCTGAAGTAGAAAGTGGAGGTAAGCTCTTGAATCTAAATATTTTAGAATTAGTAGAACGAAAATAGAATATATGGAGTGCATTTTTAGTCAAACTAGGAAAAAAAGAAAGCCTATGATACATATTGATAGTCAAAAATTCCTAAAACTAATCATTTTCGCTATTTAGAATCAATTATTAGGCATGATGGTGAGATACATCGAATCAAATCGGAATGGTTGAAATGAAGGAGTGCTTCAATAAATAAAAAATTCTATATGACAGTTATAAGATCAGCTATGCTTTATGGGTCAGAGTGTTGGGCAATTAAAAAACAACATGTTCAAAAAATGAGTATAGCAGAATTGAGAATGTTGTCACTAAAAGATACGATAAGAAATAAGTGCATCCGCAGTAAATTGCTCCTATTGAGGATAAAATGAAAGAGAATAGATTAGGACTATTTGGTCGTGTATAACGGAGACTACTTAGTGCACAAGTTAGAAAAAGTGATAATATTATAGTTAATGGGGCTAGGAGATCTAGAGGTAAACCTGAAATGACTTGGTTAGAAGTGATTAAGAATGATATGATTATGACTAACTTAACGGATGAGATGACCTATAACAGAATGAAATGGAAGAATAGGATTCACGGAAACAACCCCAAGCATTTAAAATAAAGGCTTGTTGTTGTTGTTGTTGTTGTTGTTGTTGTTGACTTGTTGTATCTAAAAAGTAAATTTTCTCTTCGTTATGAATGGTATCTAGATTCTATGAGTGGTATCTAGATTCTGCGTAAATTGCATACAACGTCATTACCGCAAAAAGACCTTTTATCAAATTGATTATGTACTATGCTGAGGAGCAAAAGATCTTTTTTATTATTATTAAAAACTCTTAAGAAAACGCTCAACAAATAAAATTAGGATAGAAAATAGTGTCATTTGAAAGCATAGTTCTTCTTGTATATTCAAGAGACTTAATAGTTATCTGAAGATTCACAGAAAATTTTCATATAAAAGTGACTTCATTTAACATGATCCTGTATCAAAAATACTATTTTCTTGCACAATAACAATACAACTATATCACTTGCAGATTAACCTAATAGATGCATTTACTGTTGGCATAATCCTTCAGTTGTCTCAAAATCTTCATTTGGAGAAAAAGAACTGGACTGCATACCTTATATACAAAGAAAATTACACCAAACAGGAAGTGTATATTACAAAAAGTATAAGCCTGTTTTGATTATACACAAGCAACGAAAAAAATTTCGACAGAGTTTACAGTTAAGGCTGAGGGTGCTGCCGCTGCTCTTGTAGATGATAGTGCTTTTCACCTTGCCATGCCCAAACTATATCTTTAAGTGCCGGCCTCATGTCTTCTTTAAACAGTTTCTGATACTCCAGTGTGTCTCCGTTGGTCTTTTTCACCTCCACAAGGTGCAATGAAGGAGCAACTTCAAATATCTCGGCATCGATAGCCAAAATCCCTTTTCTTCCAGGTTTCGATCCTTCCATCTTCAGAACACCCCCATCCTTCTTCCTAACTATTAATTTCAAATTCTCAGCAACTTCTTCCATCTTTGACATAATAGCAGTTGCAGGCTGACGAGAAGTAAACCTCGCTTCTTTTCTTTGGTCCCTCTCAAATAATCCTGAGAGATCGAATCCGGATGATAAACAAATGATATCAAAAGCATTTAAGTTAATGGGCTTTGACAATTCATGATTCTCTTCAGGATCTTGGTTTTCCTCGCTCGTGCTGCCATCAGAAGAGCTGAAAAATGCATCAACATTTACATGGGTTATCTCTCTTGTGCCTGTTCCAACCTCCTTTAATCTGTCATTGAAACCTTTTCTGAACCAAGAATTCTCTTTGATCTTTGCAATTGATATTCTAGTACTTGGATTTGGATCTAATATAATGAATAGCAACTTTCGAACTTCAAAATGAAACCAATAAGGGCATTTAAATTCTCCTTTGCCGATTTTTCTATACATCTCCATCAAATTTGATTCATGAAAAGGGAGATAGCCAGCCAATAAAACAAATAGAACTACACCACAGGACCAAATATCAGCTTTTGCACCATCATATCCTTTCCTATTGATAACTTCAGGAGCCACATAAGCTGGAGTTCCACAAGTGGTGTGAAGTAAACCATCTTGCCTTTTAGATTCAGCAAGTGCACTTAAACCAAAATCTGATACCTTGAGATTTCCATTTTCGTCCAACAATAAATTCTCGGGTTTCAAATCTCGGTGATAAACACCTCTACTATGGCAATAATCAACAGCACTAATCAACTGTTGGAAGTATTTTCGGGCAACTTCCTCTTTGAGCCTACCCTTGGAAACCTTATTAAAAAGCTCGCCCCCTTTCACATATTCCATCACAAAGTAAATTTTGGCTTTGGTAGCCATGACCTCGTAAAGTTGAATAATATTTGGATGTTTCACTAATCTCATTACTGATATCTCTCGTTTGATTTGATCAATAAGGCCAACCCTCAATACCTTCTCTTTGTCGATCATTTTTATAGCAACACTTTGAGAAGTCTTCATATTTCGTGCATGATACACTTTTCCAAATGTTCCTTGTCCTAATAATCTGCCCACTTCATACCTTTGCATCAATATATGGGCCTTATCGTCCATTTCTTTTATGATATTTATTAAGCTGATAAACCCCCTTTCCTGAGATAATATACAATATTTACAAAGTGGAATGTCAAATAGCAGCAAGCGTCAACAGTCCTCCCCAAGGTCGTGATCTATTGGAACAAATTTTCTTGCGTTGGTAGGTCCACTGCGTATTAATGTAGGTGAAACAATTTTGATATTGTTACGATAACCAAGTTAATCAAAGTTGAATGAAGATAAAATGGGTACAGTTACAGTCGCTACAATCTCACAGGCGAGGATTTTTGGGCACTTACGCACATCTTTCAGCATTCCTGGGTATTTGTCTTCCAGCTATTTGGTGGGAACTACCTGCATGAAAAAATAAAACAAAATTAATTCTTTTGATAATGCTAAAATAACTACACTTGTTTTTTTATCAGAAAATGAGAAGGGTTCGTTTGGATTGGTCAAACATGATTATTGTTGAGAAAAAAAGATTTATATATAGCGGCAGTAAGAGCAGAATACACAGTTGAGTAAAACTAGGTTCTGGTTAAAAAAAAAGAATGTGTTCAATGGCTCTCTCCTTCTAGATATAGTATATATAATTTTACTTTGATATCAGTTTCCGAATTGTAAATAATGGTCTAAAGAGAGCATATCTTCAATTCAATTATCAGCTTCTAATTGGACAAATTAGTTCGTAATATCGATCATACTTGATAGTCGATATTGTCTTATGACTTCAAAGAAATATCCCTCCTTTATATATAATGAGAAATTGGTGGTTCTCCTAAAGGCACAAAAAACTAACACAGGTCATATCAAAAAATAACCATGTGTTCTTATATCCGATCAGAAGATGACACGTAGACACCTAATCTTAGTTTCACCTAATTATGAATTCTCATCAAATTAAAATTATCTATGTATATAGATAAAGATGCAAAGCCTACATGAAGGATTTCCTTGCAGTAGTTATTTAATTCAATCCTATATCATCAAATTATCAACCTATCAAACAAGCTATATTAAATGGGCATAGAAGCTCTAATATTATTTCTAGGATCATAATTTCTATAATAATTTTAAAGACACTTCATCCCATAAAATTCAGAAATTAGCATGATCTACTGCAAAGAAACAAGATTTTAAACGAAGCCATCAAAATAACAAGACGCATCAAGTTCAATCCAACGCTAACAATAATAGGAAATGTAAGTTGAAAAAGAAAATACCTTCGGCTATTTTAATGTAAGATCTTCAAAAATTTAATCCCTGGTATATTCATGGAAATAAGCCAAACTGACCCATTATTGAACTATATGAATTTACCCAGGACCATATCTGAGAGCTTCAAAAGAGCTCCATTTGCATTGTCTAAGACCTAAAAAGCTAAAAAAGATGTGTAATTTCAGGAAAAGTTGAGATTTTTACCTCGGCCATTGGAAGAAAGAGGAGCTCCCAATGACTTCAATCGTCTCAGGAGATTTGAGAGCCAGAGAAGGCCTCCTCCCCCTTTAGCTTTGTAGGTAATTTTGTGAATAACAACAACTTGAAGGTTCTCTTTACTTTTATCATAAATTTCCACTATTACCCCTTGACTTCGCCTTAAATTGCTGTAAGGGACTGTTTGGATTGGTTTTTTGGATGGGTAAAAGAGGGGAAAGCTGCCAAAAATGTCAGTTTTTTGACAGCTTTCCCCCAAAATCTCCTTTTTTAGAGGCGATTTTAGGGGAAAGCCGTCAAAAAGCTGACATTTTTTGACAGCTTCCTCCCATTTTACCCACCCAAAAAACCAATCCAAACAGCCCCTAAGAGGAAAATGGAGGCGTTTGGGTACTCTAGGAGAAATATCTAAGGAGAAAATTTCTCACAATTAAATTCCAAATCAATTATTTACATATTCTATGCTAGATTCAAATACTTATTCAACTCCTGTTGGTAAATCTATTTTGGAATCAAATATTGAGGTTGCATTTTTACTTTTAGGGCTACCCATTCTTTGTCAAACTTTCTTTAGGATATTGTTAGAGTTATTTTAGTGCTGAAAAATAATCCCAAATCAAGGGCAAACAAGTGTCTCAAATTATGCGTAATCGAGCCATCACTTCAAAATAACTCAAGACCCAGCTCGGACGACTCGACACGCCGGCATCTCGCGAGGACGACTCAAATGGCGTTACATGTCGGCTCCTGGTTGGGTCGACTCAGTGATCCACCTACCCGACCGGCCATTCAGCTGGCATCTTGCGAAGGCGACTCAAAGGGCTGTACTTCTCGACCACTGGACGAGTAGAAAGGTGACGAAATACCTTGAGCCTCGACCCCCCCCCCCCTCCCGCACTAGCAACCAATTACCTCATAATAAATGTTATTAAATACATAATGGGTGCCGTCATTCCTCTGCCCACAATAGTGTTTATGACACACCGGACCACATCGGCACCGCACACCCCCAATCACTTCACATTAAATACCGAAGTGACCTCTTCTCCACTCATCAGCCGACACAGCAGAGGCTGACGTGACCGTCATCCCATACTCGACCGAAGTTATCATTCTACCCTTCTACCACCACTATAAATAGGGGTACTATTTTTAATAATAAGGTAAAATCTTTACCTCTACCCACTGTGCTTAAGAACTACTGCATTTTATTTTACTTCTTCACTCAAGCAAATCACTGACTTGATCATCGGAGGAACAACCGGGGAACCTAACCCCGCCCTCTTAGGATTTTCTACTTGTGCAGGGAAGAACAGCTAACTTCATAACCGAACATTCGACGAGTTAGAGGACCTTCGTCAACTTAATCACTTCTTTCATTGACTGTTTGATATCAGCCATCAACAAATATATTTTTTAGTATTTTCTTCAAATCATCTTAACTTTATTCATACTCATTCTTTGTCAAAAATTTAAAATACATACAAAATATTCCCAAATTATTTATTAACTATCTAACTAAAAATAAAAATATTTATATTTTCGATTCATTATCTAAGCACGCTCAAACATGAGAATGAAAATTAGTATTCTATTCGCACGCTCATTTCATTTCATTCATTGCTTCGTTCTATTCTCACTTGATCCAATTCTCGCATATCAAACGAGACATTAAGAGTTGTTTCAGGAAACATATTCGTCTCATTTGTTCTTTCCCTAGCTCATCTTTTATACAACCATAACACATATATAATTTACACAAATATTTCAAAAAAATCTATACTATTATCTATCATATTTGTTAATGTTTTATACTTAACATTAGGGTTTTAGGTAGGTTATAGAGTGTTTAGGTTCCCTCAATCTTCTTTGGTGGATGATTATTGAGCAGAGGATTTGATCCTGCACACAAATAATGCGTAAGTGGGTCGGAGTTAGGTTCCTCGGGATTCCTCTGACGATCAAGTTAGTATTGATATTAAGTGGAGATAATATGAGTACTGTAGTTTCTAGAGCAAAAATTGTATATCTTCACGCAGTAGGCAATGCACATACTTATAGTAGATTCTGAAGAGTATTTATGCAATCTTCGTCGAGTCCATGCAGTCGGCTTAGTTAACTGGTACAGTACAAGTGTCACCATCGGGTAATCCAAATCATCCCCATATTTATTGTAGCGGCGACAGCGGGGCTGCGGCGCCAGCGCACTCTGATGAGTCATTATGTCTCCAGGGGAGATGTAATGATAACTTTGACTTTTCATTTAATGTTGTGGTGACTGGCTGTCGTTAAGGGATTCGAGAAAGACTGCCTTTTGTCTCGGCTTTGCAAGGAGGCTGAGAAAACATGTCTTTCAATTTGACCATTTTGTATGTGGGTGCTCTTCGACTCGGTCCTCTAATTGGAAATGCACAAAGTTGGTCTTTGCAGCAGGGTCCGAGTGAGGACTCCTTTCAACTCGGCCCCTCTCAGGAGGGTCAAATGATGGCATCATTTGACTCGGTCTTCATAGGGTCGGGTTGAACTGATGTATAGTTAATTTGGGACACATGTCATTTTCTGAAATGGGATTAACACTTAGTCATTTCTGTGATACAACACTTCTCTAATTCTAAATAAAAAAACTTAATTTTGTCCTTTCTTTTTACTAAAAAATCTAATATGCATATAAGAATATATATTTGTTGATGTCTGGGGACTCAAAACAGGGTTAGAGGATAATCCCAAATCAGCGACAGAGCTTAGGGTCGATATGGACGATGTAGAGTTCATCTCATCTTCTTTAGACAGTTGATCCCCTATTAGGATAAGAAAGCTGCAAAAGAAGCGCGCTAGAGGACTGTAGTTGGGTTCTCTTGTGAGCCCTCCTACGATCAAGTCAGTATAGAGCTTGAGTGGGGGAATCAATGAACTGAATGAGTCAAGTGTGCAAAGATTTAGTTAGCCATAAATGGCATACCTAAGGCCTAGAGGGGGCTCCGGTCCTCCTTCAGCCAGTAGGCGGTGTGCATATATATATCTAGGTGAGAGGGGTAGATGCGTAATTCTGTCTGAGTCTATGCATGTAGTTGAATTAGCAAATAGCCTACAAGTGTCTGTTGCAGGTGGGATGAGTCATCACTGAGTTGACGTGATGGTGACTGAGTGGGCGTGGTGCTGACAAAAGTGATGAGTCATGGAGACTCGTGGCATGGGATGTGATGGTGATGGCCAGTTGTTGGTGAGGATTTCGAGGTCAAACTGTCTCTCGAATTAGCTCTGTGAGTGGGTCGATAAGTACTACCTTTTTTGTCTGCCTCACAAGTTTTCGGCTTGGCCTTGAGTCATGTGAGCGAGGTCGAGTCAAGTGATGGTTGAGTGAGAGCTTGTCTTGACTCGATCTCACTCGGAAGGTGATAAGTGCTCATGCTACCAGAATCATCCCTAGCTAGGGGGAGCTGTTCTGATGATTCATGATGGTATAAGACATGTGTCGACTTCGAGAGGAGGATTAGCATTTAGGTTAACTGTTGACATAACAATGGCTCCTTTCGCTCAAACTCAGGGTGGCCGAGTCTGAGTGAAATAGAATTGTCATTGGTCGGGTCTCGATGTGCATTTATGAGGGGTTGCTAAAGAGTCTCTCCTGATGCTCTTGGCATGCTTCAGGAGGTAGAGAAGAAAAAAGGGGGGGCTCGTGCTTGACGGTAAGAGTGATGATGAGGATGGCGAAGAGTTGGCCGAGGATGCAGGCGAGGGCTCTGCTCATGATTGCTGGGTGAGTCAGCTCGAAGGTAAAGAAGGCGAAGGGGTCGAGACTGAGACTCAGTCGACTCGTCTGCCAACTTCCGCCGTCACTCATCCAAGTCCGACTCCTACTCATGGCTCTGGTGTCAATTCGCCCGCATCTCTTCTGAGTCCAACCCCTCAGAGGCTCAAATGTATCTTCTTTTGTGTTCTTTTGTGTTTAGCACTTTCTTGTATATAAACATTTTCAGATATATGAATAAAAAGATTGATTTTATTAATTTGAATTGTGTACTTTTGAGATTGCGTTCTTATGTGTTTAAGAGTTTGTAATCTGCTTGGCATGAGTACAAATTTGTTTTTCAGATATGCTTGGGTCGAGGTGACTTAGCTCCGTGGTGATGAGCGGGACGACTCGAGTTCGTTCTTTAGATTTACTCGCTATAACATCAAGGTCTTGAGATACATACCTTGGACTTATGAAAATAATGTCAATGTCTTTTTGTCGGAGTTGATCGACTTGAGGATATGCATTGGTTTTAGTCATGAAAATGATACTAAGGTCTTATGGGTCAATGGCGTGCTTGGTTTTACTCATGAAAATGATAACAAAGTCTTATGGGTCCATTGTTGAATCGATGAAGATTGAGTGGCGAAGGCTGCATACAGGTTAGTATATAGCATAAAAAGTATATTAATTTGACTATATCTTGGAGAGATCCTCCAAAACACTTGTGTTTTATGACAAACCTGTCATCTTATCCTTACGGCAGAATTTCTTGACTGCCACCAATCTCAAATGGCAATGACAACATCCTATCTCCTAAGTTTGAGTATAGGAGATTGCGCATTCTTTTGAAAAAGAGATGAAAAGACCCATGGTGGGCACCAGTGTTGATGTCCAAGGACTCAACATCGGGGTTAGAGGATAATCCCGAATCAATGATGGGGCTTAGGGGCGATATTGAAAATGTAAAGGTCCCCTCATTTCCTTTAGACGGTTGATCCTCTATTAGGATAAGAGAGCTGCAAAAGAAGCGCGTTAGAGGACCTGAGATGGGTTCTTCAGTGGTCACTCTGACGATCAAGTCAGTATAGAGCTTGAGTGGGGAATCAATGAACTGAATGAGCAAGCGCGCAAAGATTTAGTTAGCCAGAAATAGCTTACATGTGGCCCCGAGGGGGCTCCGATCCTCCTTCAGCTAGTAGGCGGTGAGCCTATATATATATCCAGGTGAAAGGGGTAGATGCGTAATTTTGGGTGAGTCCAGACAAGTAGATGAATAGGCAGATAGCCTACATGTGTCTGCTACAGGTGTGATGAGTCGTTACTGAGTTGCGTGATGGTGATTGAATGGGCGTGGTGTTGACAAAAGGTGATGAGTCATGGAGACTCGTGGCATGGGATGTGATGATAATGGCCAGTTGTTGGTGAGGGTTCCGAGGTCAAACTGCCTCTCGGATCGGCTCTGCGAGTGGGTCGACAGATACTGCATTTGTTGTCGGCCTCGCAAGTTATCGGCCCGGCCTTGAGTCATGTGAGCGAGGTCGAGTCAAGTGATGGTCGAGCGAGAGCTTGTCTTGACTCGGTCTCACTCGGGAAGTGGCGGGTGCCCATGCTACCCGAGTGCTCCCTATCTAGCGGGGGGGGGGGGAGGCTGTTCTGATAATTAGTACTGGTATGTGACACATGTCGATTCCGAGATGAGGATTAACACTTGGGTTAATTGTTGACATAATAAAATTTAATCTCGTGCATTGCACGGTTAACAAAAATCCTATTTTCATCCTCTCTTTTTGGATAAATATTCTATTATTAATCTTTAATGCCGACTTTCATCCGTTTTAGCTGGCGACTCACTTATTAGGTTAATTGTCGACGTTGTGGCAGATGCAATGGTGATGATTAATAATGAGTTTAGTCAACAAACTTCATCAACTTCCTTCCAAGAGACGGAAGATTCGGTCAAAAGACCGATCTCACTGTCGCTAGGCTGATGAGTCGTCCCGCATTTCAGAGGGCAACAATAATATTGGGACTAAATCATTATTTTAAAGAAAAAAATATATTTTTTACAATGATATTAATACGCTGTCACTGTCGAGCTGTCTTAATAACAGTACTATGTTCGGATGTGATGACATATAAACAACTAGTGTGTACCCTTTTGCTTTGCACTATTTTTATTGTTTTTATTTCCGCTCTAGTAGTTCTGTATTTAAATATAGTTTTTGTAAATAATATATTAATATTTTTTTTAATGCTATAGTATCCCGTCTGAGTTATAATAATTTATTGTACCGTGAGTAATGAAAGTCCTCATGTTTATATTACAGTAATACCGATACAATAATTACTGTAGCATGAATAGTGAATATTGTACCTCCCGTTGTCATAAATGAATAGATTCTCTTCCCTCCTGTTCCTCTTTCGAATGAAAATTCATCTCTACCAAATGTAGTACGTACGATATAGTCCTATGTATCTTTTATATGAAAAATTAATTATGTTAGTTTCAACCAATTTTAAAAAAGGGTGTTACCCGCCATGGATAGCGTTGATGGTTCAGAAGGGCAGCGATAGGACTGCTAACATCCCCGGTCCCAGATTCGGTTCTGTCTCCCTCAACCGCCGCCGCCGCCCCCCACCCCACCCCACCCACCCACCACCAAAAAAAAGGAAAAAAGAAAAGAAAAGAAAAGGTGTGTTACTTTTCTAGTTTTCTGAACGTTAATGACTAGACGATTTAACAATGTTTGCTTCTTTGCTGCACGCAACGCAAATGCTAATAACTTTTTCTTTTTTTTTTTGGGTCCGCCACCCCATATTGGGGATGAAACTAATAATTTATTCTATTATTAGTAAGATATTAGTAATAAATCGAAGATCATAATCCTAATTCTGCCAACATTTTTTTGATGGAATTTGAAGAACACAACCTTCTACACAAAGGAAACTTTTATTGATAGAACACTAGGGAGTACAATACTTGCTCTTACAAGAGCACCTCACTTTCACACAACTTTTATTTTGGTGAACACTCACACAAGCCTACACTACACACTCAAGCTTTCAAGCTTACTTCTTGCTTGCTTGAATGAGAGCCCAAGACCCCTATTTATAGTTGCTTAAGAGGGCTAGGAAGTGTGTAGAAGAAACAATCCTAGCCATACATTATTACAACATTCTACACACTTCTTCTTTCTACATCCTTCTACAACTTTCTCTTAAAAATATCTCCCTTCCACATTTGTTGAGAAGCTTCCATTGTATTGGGCTTAGATGAAATGGAATTGGGCTTTTATTTTTCCTTGGGCTTTGTAATGGGCTGGGGTTGATCTTCAACACTCCCCCTCAACACCAGCTTTCATTTCTCACAAGTCCAAGCTTCTTCTTAAGCTTTAAAAATGTTTCTGTCTTTAGTGGCTTGGTGAAGATGTCAGCGATTTGGTCTTCAGACTTGCAATATGTCAGGATCACAGTCTTCTTTTTAACTTGATGTCGGATGAAATGATATCTTGTCTCTATGTGTTTGCTTCGTCCATGTGCTACCGGATTTTTGGCAAGTGCAATAGCTGACTTGTTGTCGATGAGAATCTCTGTCGGTGCTTCTTGTTGGTGTTGCAATTCCTTCATCAAACTCCTGAGCCATATTGCTTGACACGCACATGTCGATGCTGCTATGTATTCCGCTTCACAACTTGATAGAGCGACGACAGACTACTTCTTTGATGACCATGAGAATGTTGCTGATCCGATATTGAACATGTAGCCAGATGTGCTCTTTCTTTCATCTAAATCTCCACCATAATCGCTGTCGGTGTAACCGACTAATCTTGAATCTGCACACTGTGTATAAAATAATCCTTGATCAATACTTCCTCGGACATACCTGAGAATTCTCTTGGCTGCCTTGAAATGCTCTTGCCTTGGCTCCTCCATGTATCTGCTCACCAGTCCTACCGCGAACACTATGTCGGGCCTAGTGATGGTTAGGTAGCGCAAGCTCCCGACTAATCTCTTGTATAGAGTTGGATCAATAAAGCTTCCTGGTGATTCTCGCCTCAGCTTCACTCCGACTTCTGCAGGAGTTGCGACTGGATTGCAGTTGCTCATGTTGAACTTTTGGAGGATCTCCTTTGCATATTTCTTCTGAGAGATGAAGATTCCTTTCTCTGATTGCGATACTTCTACTCCAAGAAAGTATGACATTTCTCCAATGTCAGTCATCTCGAACTCCTTGATCATGTTCTTCTTGAACTCCTCGAACATTTTTGGATTGTTGCCGGTGAAGATCATGTCGTCCACGTAGAGACATACGATCATAATGTCTTCATCCTTCTTCTTGGTATAGAGAGAGTGCTCATACGGACTCCGATGGAATCCGTTCTTCTGGAAGTATGCATCGATTCTGGCATTCCACGCTCTGGGCGCTTGCTTCAGCCCATACAATGCCTTCTTCAGCTTGTAGACTTTGTCTTCTTGATTCTTCACCTCGTACCCTGGTGGTTGCTTGATGTAGACTTCTTCTTCTAAGTAGCCGTTCAGGAATGCAGACTTTACGTCCATCTGGTAGATCTTCCACCGGTTCTGTGCTGCTAATGCGATAATGAGTCGGATGGTGTCGATCCTCGTGACTGGTGCGAACACTTCTTCATAGTCAACTCCTTCTCGCTGACTATAGCCCTTTGCAACAAGCCTGGCCTTGTACTTCTCAATTCCGCCATCTTGATTTGTCTTTGTCTTGTACACCCACTTTACTCCAATGGGTTTATGGCCTTCAGGTAAGGTGGTAAGCTCCCATGTGTCATTTCTCTTGATTGCCTCAATCTCATCATCCATGGCTTTTCTCCACTTGTCTTCTTGAGCAGCTTCTTCATAGCTGACCGGATCACATTCTGCAAATAAGCAGAATAGTGTGTAGTCATCCATCATCTCGACAGGTTCTGTATCATCGTACAGATCTCTTAGGCTTCTCATCCTCCTTGTTGCTCCCCCTGAAGAGCTTCCTTCACTTGAGCTGGATGATGATGATGTTGGCGTTGATGTTGGGGTTGATGGAGCTGGACTATTAGGTGGACTTTGTTCTGGTCTTCTAACCTCCTGCAAGTCATCATTATTATCTTCAAAGAACATACCTTTAATATTTTTGTCTTCATCAGTCCATTTCCAATAATCTTCTTCATCGAACTCTACGTCTCTTGAAATGATCATTTTCTTTGTAATTGGATTGTAGAGCTTGTATGCTTTTGTCCTCCTCTCGTACCCAACGAATATGCACTTTTCTCCTCGATCGTCCAACTTCTTTCTTTTCTGCTCCGGGATGTGTGCATATGCAATACACCCAAACACCTTTAGGTGATTGACACTTGGTATGATGTTGCTCCACATCTCTAATGGTGTCTTGAACTTTACGCTCTTTGTCGGACATCGGTTGAGGAGGTAAACTGCACAGTCCACGGCTTCAGCCCAGTAAGTCTTTGGCAGGTACTTGCTCTTCAACATGCTTCTGACCATATCAAGAATGGTACGATTCTTCCGTTCTGCTATGCCATTCTGCTGTGGTGTGTAGGCGGCAGTGAGTTGATGAATTATCCCGTACTGCTTGTTGAAATTGTTGAATGCCTTCGAAGTGTATTCTCCACCTCGATCTGATCGGAGCACCTTGATGTGGTACCCACTTTGCTTTTCTACCATCTCCTTGAATTCTTTGAATTTCTCTAGAGCTTCGGATTTCTCCTTCAAGAAATAAACCCATGTTTTTCTGCTATAATCATCAATAAATGTGAGAAAGTACCTGTTTCCTCCAAGAGAGACGACTTCAAATGGTCCTGCAATATCTGTGTGGACCAATTGTAGCAGCTCTGTTGCTCTTCTTGACTTTCCAACTTCGAAACTTCTTCTATGTTGCTTGCCCTTCATACAGCCTTCACATAGCTGGTTTGGATGGTTGATTTGCGGCAAACCTTTCACCATTTTCTCCTTCCACAGAAGATTCAGGCCACTGAAAGCGAGATGCCCGAATCGTAGATGCCAGAGCCAAGTCTCGTCTTTTATGATTGTCTTCAGGCACTTGACAGGGTCAGCATGAATATTTAAGGTAAACAGTCTATTTCTAGACATGTTCACCTTTGCAATAACTTCATTTTTGTTTTTAATAGTGAGGGCAAGGTCTTTTAGATGTATATCATAGCCTCTTTCAAGGAGCTGGCCTAGGCTCAAAATATTATTTCGTAATGCTGGAACATAGTAGACATCAGAGATGTACCTGTTCTCGCCCGTCTTTGTCTGGATCATTATATTGCCCTTGCCTTTCACTGGAATCTTTGACTGATCTCCAAAGGTGACATCTCCTTGTACCGTCTCATTCAGCTCGGTAAAAAACTCCTTGATGCCGCACATGTGGTTACTGGCACCTGAATCTAGATACCAGATATCTTTATTCTTGCCTTCACTGTCCTGGTACGTCAGCAAGACTGTTGAAGTGTCTGGCTGCTCCCTTTCTATAAAGTTACTTCTTTCTGCCACTTGATTTGATTTCTCCCAACATTCGTAGCTGAGATGGCCGTATCTCTTACATTTGTAACACTGTGGCTGAGATCTATCCTCCTGGTAACTTCTTCCTTGTCCTCTTCCTCGTGTGCCACGACCTCGTCCTCGATCGAATGATCGTTCACGATCTCTATTTTGATCTTGATTTTCATGGCCTCCTTGGTACTGTCTCCTACGACCTTGTTGAAAGTTTGAGCCACCTCGAAAAGAGCCTCTGCCTCTATAGCCTCCACGTCCTCTTCTACTATCTTCTTTGATAGTCATCTTACTCTGCAAGGCTTGCTCTAGATTCTCTGCTTGATTTGAACTAATATTTATATCTTGTTCATAAGCTTGCAGAGAACCTTGCAGCTCATCAATAGAAACTTCGGAAAGATCTTTAGACTCTTGTATTGCCGGAATAATATATTTGAATTTAGAGTCTAAAGTTCTAAGTATCTTCTCCATAATTCTTACATCATTAATTGCTTCTCCATTTCTCTTCATTTGATTAGTTATTGTCTGAACTCTACTAAAATAGTCTGATATTGATTCTGTAGCTTTCATCTTCAAATTTTCAAATTCAACTCTTAATGCTTGGAGGCGTACCTTTTTGGCTCTTTCCGCACCTTGATAGGATTTTTGTAAAATCTCCCACGCTTCTTTAGAGGACAGGGCGTTGGAAATCTTCTCAAACGCTGATTCATCTACGCCTTGGAATATTAGGAACAATGCCTTTTTGTCTCTTTTTCTGACCTCCTTCAACTCACTCTTCTGTGTGGCGGTGAGAGTTGCTTCTGCTGCAGGTGACTCTGGTTCAGTGTAGCCATTCTCCACGAGCTCCCACAAGTCTTGCGAGCCGAGCAAGACTTTCATCTGGATACTCCAGTTATCATAATTGGTCTTCATCAGCTTCGGAATCTGTGGCTGGATCATGTTCGCCATCTCGTACACGAGCACCTTCGATTGGCCCGGCTAGATCGAACTTGCTCTGATACCACTTTGATGGAATTTGAAGAACACAACCTTCTACACAAAGGAAACTTTT
>BQKN01066956.1:252497-278760 GCA_022839385.1 Asparagus kiusianus
TAATAAATGAGTGGCTAAAAAGTTTGGTGGACAACTATTCCTTATCCGCTTAAGTTGATATGAGTCTTTATATATATATATATATTTGTCTGTGTGTGTGACCTACTTGGTTTTGATCTAGTAATAGAAAATGCAAACACGCAATTGTCTGATTTGAAGGTTGATGGCTGACACTAACTTTAGATTTTAATAGACTTGAGTCATGAAGTGGACAGCTATTTGTATGATAATGATAATTTGTCCAAATGAATCATAGTTATAAATTAAGTGAAGCACTGATATCTGACAAGTGGTCACTCTCCTACCAATTAAAAAGTGAAAAGACACAAATTATTTTGATGACCAAAACAAGTTATTTTTGAGCTCTTGGCACTGTTTGGTGTACAGAGAGATAAACTCTTTAAGTCCATTTAATAACGCAATCTAATAACATTCCCATAACAACAAATAATCTATTTTCCTACTGATCAAGATATATAACCTAGGCTAGAGTCTAGGTTAAGTTTGAATCATTTTTTGAAGAATAAATTAGGTTCGCAACCTTAATTTACAAACAGATACTGACCTAACAATATAGCCAAAAATGGCGCCGGAAATCATTAAATATTTCTCCCCAACAAAAATCATAAACAATTACAAGCTAATAACACCTAATAAGAATCAGATAACAGAGAAGGAAAATCCTCAGATCAAACAGAAACCTGAATCTAGTATCTGATGCCTTTGGCCACTTCAAAGAAGTGAGCAACATTCTCCTCTGGAGTTCCCACAACAATGCCATGTCCAAGATTCAAAATGTGCTTACTACTACCAGCTTTTTTCACAGTATCAAGAATCCTCTGTGTGATAAATTCTTTGGACCCAAAAAGAACTCCAGGATCGACGTTTCCTTGAACTGCGATATCAGATCCCAGCCTTCGTCGGCCTTCCTCCATATCTACAGTCCAATCCAAGCTAACAACATCAACACCCGTTAAAGGGAGTCTCTCAATTAAGCCCCCTGAACCACTTGCATATAGGATTAATGGCAGATTTGGATGTGTAATTTTGACGGAATCCACTATTTGTTTTAGATATGGGAGGCTGAATTCCTCGAAATCAACAGGGCTGAGCTCTGTTGCCCAGGAATCAAAGATTTGGACTGCCTGAGCTCCGTTATCAGCTTGGTATTTTATGTACTCGGACATGGAGTTTGTGAACTTCTGCAGTAAAGCGTGGAGGACCTACAGGTAGATTGATTCAAGTTAAAAACTTTTATGCAAAAGAAGGAAGACTGGGCTTTTTACAACTATTGCTAATATTATTCACATCATTAGCGTTCATTCTACTATTAATAATATCTCACGTTGATTCTTTTCACTACTGTTACAATTGTTACTGTTGCTGTCGCTTAATTTTCTTCTAAAGTTCTCAGACTTATAGAGCTTCTAGTCATGAAATTTGACATATATTTGTTAGGACCGAAATTGATAAACCAGATAAACGTTAATTTTCCATTTGCATATCATGAAATCCGAAAGTGAAACAGATTTTGAAGGTACAAAACAGTAAAGTCCGTAATTCTCAATATAACAACATCCAGCACAGTATCACCATCACCCTGCAGTCAGAATATATGGACCTATGAAGCCACCATAGTTTAAGGCCAAAGTGTGTATAACATAGTATACCCTGAAGATATAGGGCATATGCAAAAAGCAGCAAGCATAATTATTTAGGTTGAAGAAGGCCAGAATTTTAATTTTTGAGATATGTTTCAACTATGCGTATGTAATACAATAACATTTACCTTTGGTTGAGAAAAAGCCATATTCTTTATCTTTGAAAAGTGCTTTGATGAACCACCTTCAACCACGTAAGATGCCAATGTGAAAGGAGCCCCGACAAATCCTAGAACTGCAGCTTCATTTTTTACCTAGACATGAAAAACGAAGTCGGCAATGCAAAAACTGTAGTACAGAGATAGCTTCAGCACAAGAATTGAAGACCAAAGTACATGAAAACTAAATGAATATGAAAGCAAGAGAGCAGTGCTGGATACTGGTTGATTCTAGACGTTTTACAATAATGTCTGCATAGGAAGAGATACGTATGTTGCCACTAAGTATAAGATGTCAAATCATGGTTTTAAGAATGGGACAAATAATGAGAGATGAGACAGAAGGAAAATGAGAAACCATATGTAAATGATGAAACCATATGTAAATGATGAAACCATCTGTAAATGATGATGCAGATGTACAGAACTGAGTCAACTGACAGTGAAATCATCTAATGCTTTTTCGAGCGGCAAAAACAAACATTACACGGAGAAAATGGAACTTCGATGAATATTTTGCAGTTGGGTAATATACATAAAAGGAACTTCTTCTTCCTTACATATTATGAATATTGTAAAACTCGAGTTTGCTAAAATAATGCTAAAAGAACTGAATAAGCTCAAAAGGAATTGAAAAAGATGAACTTTGTATGGTTACTTGAATGCTCTTAATACTGATAAATGTAAATGAGAATGACAAATTTACCTCTGATCGCAGAATTGTCAATGCCTCCCCTACATATGGAACTGATTCCACAGGATTAAACTCTGTAACTTGATCAACATCAGCAGCTGTCCTTAAAGGGCTGTATATAACTGGGCCTTTTCCTTTTACAATGTCAAATGGTATGTTCATCCCAGGAAGAGGTGTTAGAATGTCAGAAAACAGTATAACCTACCAGCACAGGGCAAAAGATTTAGAGCTTTAGTCAGTAAAACATGCCGTAAGATTATTAAAATATACAAGCTGATCATCATCATAAAAAGAAGTAGAAAATATACAGAAACTTTATGTTCATAGAATTTGATATGCTCGAATAATCTGGAAAACTTGGTTGCTAAGACACATTAAAAAAAAGTATGCAGTCATCCTTACAACCAAAACAAGAAGGAAAAAGAAAAAGGATCATAACTGCCTTGCACGAAGCAGAATGTCAGTAGCCATGAAAATTCAAATACTTAAAATTTAGAAGAGAAAAAAAACTGTGTCTTTATGGATAAATAATCTAACCCCATCGGGCTTGAAAACTTTCCAAGGTTGCAGCGAGATTTCAACGACGAGATCCACATTTTCTGATCTTTCACGAAAAGAAGGATACTTCTCACATAACGTTTGATAACTCTGTTGAAAAGAAAAAATACAGCTTCTTCAGATGGGCAATCGAGACATGATTTTTTGATATGAAAAATAGCAACACAAAGTAATAGCACAAGAATGTTACAACATATTGAAGGTTCGGAAGTTTTGTTTTTTCGAAGGAATTCTCATAAAAGAGTATTCAACTATAGCACAAGCTAAAAAAAGGGGAAAGCTCCACAGAAAAACCACCAAATTTGATTTTCAGTTGCTAGTAATAATTGGGAAATATGTCTTTCTATGAAATCTTAGAGGTTAGTTGGCATGTCACGAGGACGTGAATGGTAAGCAAGTTTAAGTTTTATTCTCACCTAAACAAGGAGAAATTTTCAAATGTTTCCTATACGGGAGAGAATATGGAGGAAGGTTTGCGATGCAACTTTAGCTAATGTTTTAACCATTAATGTTTATTATTGGGCACCTGCTCTTCCTTATGGAAGCTTAGAGTCTGAAATAGCCAGGAATATCCAAAAAGGAGATTAACATTACAACAACGGTAATATTCAATAATATTGATAAACTCAATAATGTTTGGCAAGTGAGTACAGAAGGTGAATGCACAGAGTATGTAATCAGAAGATATTCTTTAGTTCCAAAAATATCATGAAAATAACGAAATTGAATCAAGCCAGTCTATGGTAATCTGTAAATAAACCTGCCTTCATGTACCTCCCTGCTTGCCTCATAAGCCAAACTGGAGGTCTTTCCACTTTTTTCCCTTTCACAGCTTCAAGTAAGAGAGGCTCCTCAACACTAACAGCTTTGGGTTCTGCAACAATCTCTGGATAACAGAAGCACCAAAATTAGTTTTTTATACAGTCTGAAAGCAAAAAAGAAGAAAAAAGCATCTGACAAGCTCTACAATTTTTAGTCCACTGATTTTCTAAGATGATCAGTAGTTGCATATATCAAAATATTCTGAGAATGAGTATAAATTGCTCTTGTAGTTTTGATATGAAGAACAGTATCCAGCATACATCTGTCATTTATATACCCAGCATAAATTAACTACAAGACAAATCAGCAAACTTTAAGGAAAGATTCTCAGCAAGTAATATTTGAGAAAACGAGAAAAAGAAAAGCTGAAAGAGTCTTAGAGTAACAGGCTACTCAACTCCCTGAAGGATTTATTATTCCGACGTCTGTGCAAGGACACAGTACTTCAAGAAGACTTTTCCTCTCTACTGCAGATACAATAAAAATGTTCTAACTCATTTTTCACTGAATCTTCCGTAGAGAGAATAAGAAAACCTCTCTGAAGACGTTTCAATGTTTCACTTATTTCTTTCTAAACAATGGCATCCAATCTTTCATGTACTATTTTCTTTTTTCCGGTTTGTAAGGTATTACAGAAAAGGTCAGTTTTGACCGCTAGCAAGGTTTCCGAAGATTGGGCGCTCACTAGGAAATAAAAGACCACTTTCTTCTGGAAGAATGCTCGCTCATCAGAATAACTAAGATGCTCCATTAATTTCCTCAACATAAAAGGTTCTTCACAGACTGCAATAAATTTTTTATATACGATCAGAGTCAGGATTCTACGGAAATCTGCACATACCACCAAAATCTAGCCAAAGGATCAAGGTAAGGTCGGGTTCCAAATCTACCATTCTCGACTAACTGAAGGCACAGTGCCATCCTTTTACTTAAAAATTAACATTTTCATAATTCGAAAGCTCAATTGTAATTCCAAGGGCACTGACAAACTTATGACGGTTTTTACTTAAAAATTAACATTTTCATAATTCCAAATAGTTACATTATACATAAACCACCTTCCATTTTCGATTTATACATACCATCTTTCAAGTGAGTTTTTGTTCCAATGATCCACCTTTTGGCCAAGTTTTCGCTAAAAACAAAAAAAAAAATAACCTTAACAAAGGCACATCTAAGATACATGATTTTTAACCTATCTAGACCTAAACATTAATAAAGTGAGTGTCCAGAATACGAGTTTATAAGGGCATTTTTGGGCTTTGGATGGTAATTTTGGCTGGGAAGTGGTTGATTGGAACAAAAACTAATTTTAAAGGTGGTTTTTATATATAAATTGAAAATGAAAGCTAGTTTCTATATAATGACCCTAATTTTAAGGCGGTTACTGGGGGGAAAACAAATTATGATGATGAAAAAATAAATCCATGTCTTCTCTTTCAATTTCAGCTCATTATTATTACCTGCCCCCCCCCCCCCCCCCAAGATTCAACCTTGCAATCAGGATTCTGAGTACGAACAAACAACTTAGCTTCTCAATCAAAATATACGCCCAATTATTACAATAGTTCGCTCACCAGATTAAATTTCAAGCTAATTAATCCAAACTTCACGTAAAATTAAGGGGAAATGCAAGAATTTTTACCTCCCACAGCGCAATGGACCCCGAAAGCCTTGGAATTGGAGCGGGATTTGGATGAAAACCCATTTCTTGGCAAGTTCGTTGACGATGAAAAGGATAAAGGGCAGCAAATGCTCGACATTTTCCCTCGATTTCTTTTTAAAAAAAAATTCAATTTATTTTGGAGTTTTTTAGCTCTTGATGTTGGAAGCAAACTTTCGTCTGAAACCCAATCCAAAATCTCACTATCTTACGAATGAAGAAGTTCGCTTCTCTTATCTGAATTGTCTCGAAAATTGGCAGTGAATGAGGGGGTAATATCGTCAATTCCTTATTTGACCCGCAGGCTGAAGCGTGGCAGTGAATGAGGGGGTAATATCGTCAATTCCTTTTTTTGAAACTTTATTAGCAAAATTAACCATTGTTCATTTAATCAGCAAAATTGATATCTTTTTTGTCATATTATCATGGCTGACAAAAAGAGATCGATTTTGCAAAATTGAGTCTTTAAAGTTCTATGTATTTACAGGTCATTAATCACAAGACTACCAGTTCCATTTATATTTAAAGATCTAATTTACCTGTTATTAGTGACCGCTAAATGCACGAGACTAATAATTCATCGTATTTTAAAAACTTTATTATGCAAAATTGATTCTTTTTTTTTTGCCAGCTGTGTTGACGTGGTTAAAACAATGTCGATTTTGCTAACTAAAAAGAATGATATTCTGCTAACAAAATTTAAAAACTAGTCTTCTTCTAAAAATTTGTCCATTTGAAAATAATCCCCCCAGCCCGCCCCCAAACCAACCAACAAAAAATCAATAAATATAAAATGTTTCTTTGGTTTGAAAAAAAGAAAGAAAGAAATATCTACAATTCTATATGATTAAAGGAACTATTTTTGAACAACATCAGACGAGATTGCATGACACCTTGATTTAAGAGATTAGCTCTTTTAATCTAAGCTCTTCTACCTTTTTTTTTCATTTTGACAATTGAAATCTGATACAAATAATACTTGGTAGGTTAAAAAGGATTAGTTTTAAGGCAACCTAAGGAAATCATATTGATGTGGCTTATTTCTAGTTAATTTGTAGGGGTTTTTCGTATTAGTCCAAAATATGTCTCATGTTTTGCCATTAGTGCCCCAAATCTTAATATTTTGAAATTTGCCTCCCCCCACCCCCCCACCCACAAATCTTTAAGTCTAGTCCTTCATATGTTCATATTTTGAAATTAAGAGAACATGTCGGGAAAAACTTGAATCAATTGCCTAAACAAGCAACAAAATCATTTCCTTTTTCATCCATGACAAAATCAAACAAACCAAACTACTATACAACAAGAACGCAACGCAGAATTAGCAAACCACCAACCCCATATAAAGACAATACAAGATTAATCTCTTTACCCTTCTTCTCTAATAATAATCATCCACCAGTGACTACTACTAAAGAAACACTTCCACAGTTTCACTTGAGCCTCTCCTTTCTAAGTCTCTCCAATTCTCTAGCCATTTGCCATCGCTCCATCGAGAGACTCGTTTCCCCAAAACTTGCGGAAACCAACTGCGCCATTGTTAACCACCTATTAAAGTAGAAGAGAGTTCTTGAGCCTCTACAGGTTAAAGTTTTCGATCCTGTTAACTTACAGGTTGTAACAAGGCAAAAGTTGCGAACCTGTTGAGATCGGTACCACCCACAGATCGGTCTTCCTTCATAGCTGCAACCATTTCATCCTGCACCATCTAATACAGCATCCGTGTCAATGTTAGGATCTTAATAAAACACGGGAAGCTCTCAAATTTTTCTTGATGTAATGGCGTTGGTTGGGTGAAGATAAAACATCCTTGAAACCAATGTGCATGGTCTACTTTGAAGTGTGCTGAGTTCCAAATTTGAACTGATTCTGTACTCTTCCTGAGTGTATACATTTTGAAGGTATCTAATCGAAGGGAAAAAAGAAATCCTATGCAAAGTCCTCTATGGAATATCATATAGGGAGTTCCGCGAGTGACACTTGAAGATAACATGATCGTGATATACACATATCACTAATTTCTATCAGTGCGGTCACTACTATGTACCAGTGCAGTCGTGACTGTACTGATAGTGAACGCATTGCCAGATAGGTCACTGCACTGATATTCTATAGGGGAGCCATCTATAGATTTTTTTTCCCAATTGAAGACCAGGAAGCCTAAGGTTGTCGGGTTAGCTCCTAAACTAGGTGTCCTGTGACAAGGAAAATAGTATGAATGTTAACACAAATCACAAAGTGATTATATATCACCATGTAGACACATTTATGGTTACAGATTGATAATATTTTTACAGTTAAAAAATCATATCCCTTTCATTCATTATGATGGATATATAATAGAAAATTACATCCAGTTAAAAATAGCGTCCCTTCAAATACTGGTTAATATTGCTACCCATGCATGTCTCCCTTAAACGTAAATAAGCCTAGTTCTATGTATGTGTGGGTTAATGATTATTTAGAATAGGGCTACTGCAAAAACACCCAACATGTGCAATGAGTCACATAACTGTTTCCCTGATGTTTCTTCAGAAGGCGAAACAACGACGCATCCTTTCCTTTCATATAATAGAATAGACTTCACCTGTCTAAAACTATGCTAAGGTTGGATATGTAGCACATTGTAGTTAAATGCAATGTGGTAGTTGTGACCAAAAACTTGGTAGAAGTTAAGAGCTGTTTCCCATAGTTTACACTTGGTTACAACGCGGTATTTGTGTGTTTATATTATTAAATAACTGTGCTTGATGGACTAAAAGTAATACCTGGAGCATTTCTGGTCCATTAGAGTATGGGAGTGACCTTAAGGTGGCAAGATACCACCTCCAAGCTTGCAGCTGTTCAGTGCTTGGTAGCACTTCAGAAGAGATAGAAGTGGGTCTAAAAGGTAACACGAGATCAGCAGGCAAAATGTTGGATTTTCCTTCGGAAAGGATGAGCATTTGGGCTTCAACAGCCATTTCCAGCTTATAGAACTCAAAATCATATTCCACCTGAGCACAATGGCGATATTAAGCAGATATCAATAATAGTTACCATAGAGTTTTTACTTGATCTAATATGAACCCAAACAGAAATTGTTAAATTCACAGTCCAACTTTGAAGTCGACGAAGTCACATCTTTCTTCATGTTTACAAATCGATTGACGGACTGGTTGGAGTTTTTTTTTAAGGACGGGACCGCAAAATCGAGAGCCCCAGCCATACCAAAGATGTTTTTTTTTGGCAAAACAAAGCGCTTATAGCCCACAACTCCAAAGGTATAATCAGAATGAGAAGGATTGGAGTTATCCACTTTACTAGCCAAAAAACTTTAGTATTAAAACATTAGCAATAACAGAGGACTTTTCCACAGGATTTGGATGTCCTCCATCCCAATCTCATGGTCAATTTCTCAGCATAGAGAAACTTCGTAAACTTTTTTAGCTTGATAAGCAGCATCTACACGAACTCGAACAGGTAGCAACATAAAATAAGAAAGGCAACATTGCAAGACACTTGCTAGGATGGTGAAAAGCAACTAAGTTTACATGTGAATCTTAGAAAGGCAATAACTCGAGAGATATAGAATTTTAGCAAATCCCCAGGGCTAATTCAAAAAAGAACGTGCCAGCAAAAGCTCAATGCATGGTGGATGCACAAATTGGTAATTTACATACAGACATATGAGTTGGCACTATAGTGAACTTAGATATCCTAAGGAATATGGCTTCTTGCGTTCAGATTTGTGTGTACTTTTTTATTTCCATTATATTAATGCATGTCTTTGTTATTCTATTCTCTTATTTCCTTTTTTTTTGGAGGGGGGCATGACTAGGAAATTAAAGTTACCTTTTGCCATTCCATTAAATGCTTTAGCAATCTTGTATTCTCTATGCCATTAGAATTAAGTACACCAGCCTGCAATTGGGTCTCATCAATTGTCAAGTGAGTGCCTTGGGCTAACTGCAGGACTCCACCAACCAACCTGATGCAAAACATACAGAAAAGGACTAGTTGTGGTAAAATATAAAAGTTTAAAAGAAAATAATTCTATATCACTATTATGTTTATTGGTCCCCGTAAGCTATAAGCTCTTCCTAGGAACATATATTGTACAGTTGATGGATGCAAAACAAGACTTGGGTCGTGCATGAGAATCTTAAACCTGATCACATTTCCACAATGAATTGTGGTTTAGTGGCATGCATAAGTAAAAATTTCAAACTCATTAAATTTGTAGTTCATAATCTGGTATCCACAATTACTATATGCAAGACCCAAAATGCAATAAAAGAGTATATATACCTTCCTGTTTGATTGTCTTTCTTAGGTTGAAGTTTTGCAGTGTTAAGATACTCCACACTAAGAGGAATTGCTTGAGAGAAAGGCAAGACTTTCTGGATTGTATCGACAAGTCGATTCCCAAAGATGGATGCACTCTCTCTGGTGAAACTAGTCAAGTTTAGAGACAACTTTCCCACAGCAATCCAATCAGATCTAGCCCGGAGCTGGCCACAAAAATGAATGAGTACAGCATTTTATAATTAAAAAGTAACTCAATCAAAACTACTTGTTAAAATAACTGCCTTAACTTGAGCAATCAAAAAAGATTTATGTGGACCCATGTCAGTAAGAATGAAGAACAAAAGATCTTGATCCAAGCATTGAACATTTCACATAACATCTCAAATTGTACCAGCTAATTGTGGATGAATAACAAAAATAAAAATTAAAAACTTAAAAAAATCAAAGTACTTGACCAAAGTAAGAGTAAGAGATCATTCATCACAAGCATGTTAGAAAGTTGGTTGTTTGTAACATAGATTCAACCAGATTAGTCATAATTGGAATGTATGCATGCGATGTTAATTTCAAAGGAAAGGGCATCGGGAGAAAGGGGAGGCATGAAAAGCTATTTTTCAAAGAAAATATTAAATATTTTAAAGAGATTGGTGAGTACTAAGCAAGGATCTTGAGAAACCTATAGATGAGATGAATTTTTGCATATAGGTAAGTACTCAAACTAGGTTTCTGTTAAAAATGAAAATTTTGGTCTGAAGTAAACTTAAATCTGTCTTTGCTAATTTTGTCTAGCAATAAAATTTTGGTATTGAATTAAGCTAACAAAATATTAAAAGAACATCTCGATATATTAGAAAGTAATGAATAGGTACATGACACACATGCCAACATGTTATCCGGTATCTGCCGAAAATATAAGGTTTTCAAGAAGAATATATTAGATGAGAGAGGTCATTTGTTGCTTTTAACCAATTTTAACCCTATTCCGCAAACAGCCAAGCATAAAGTCTAATATGGCAAAATTATGTAAGTTGCTGACACACCACACGATTACAATTGTATAAATTTTGTATTTGCCAAGCAGAATTCTCATAAAAGGAATAACGAATTACCTGTGACAGAAGATGCAACAATACACATTGTGCTGCTAAACCATCATTGCCAAGAACTGATGTCAGATGTCCAATAAAGGATTCACGAATCCCCTTAACTATGTTGGGCAGAGGCTGTAATATGCACATAAAGTTACGTTACCAAAAAAGTAAAATAGAAAAAAAATCAAGCATTGCTTCCTGAGCTCTGTTTCAGGTCACATGTAAAAGACTAGTGAAATTTCACCTCCGTAACTTGAGAATTGGACAAAAAATCTCGCATGGACAACTTCCGGGATATCAAGCAATGAACACGTGGCACCTGAATCAACAAAGAGAATCCACTATTATCTCAAAGGTATAATTAAGCAAATAAAAAGAAAGAAAATCCTAAACACTATAGGGAAAGCATATTTAGATAAACATAGCTCCTTTCTTTTGACAAGTATTCTCCTTAATGTTATCTGAAGTATTCTTCAATACTGTTATCTAAAAAGCAAAAAATATATCTATTAAAAATGAACAAAAATAATAAAAATAGGAAAAGATAAATATGTTTAGCTTAGAAAATAATCTTCCATCAAACAAAACAACATCGGGAGATTTACCTCTCCTTAAATGGTAATTTTATATGTTATGATTGGTGCACTTAGGCATCTAATAAGATCTAAGCATCCAAATGTTATGTGGTTTCCCCATAAAGCAACACCCAATACTATCCACTATCAATTAATGATGAAAACGCCCAATATTGTCTGTTCCTGATTTGATACACGTGCAAGACATTGATCACATTCTGGTAGAAAATAAGATGGTAAAGTTAAAATTTCTCCTGAATTTCTGAATCGTGCTAATATGATAATACAATCAAATTTGCTCAAGCATTTTAGAGTCTTTGAAAGCAATACAGCTCAAGCAGTTTCTTTGTTTTTTTCTTTTTTCTTCTCCCTAGGCCAAGAGTTCAAACAGCTATTAGATATAATTTATCTTTAAAACATATTTTCATTAACCACACAGTCTTTAATTTATACAATACTATCTGAATCCATCAATTACCATGGTCAAGAACATGCAAGAGCCAAATATAGTTAAGGTAAAAGCATTTTAAGTGATGAAAAAGTGCGTGTGTGCTCCCAAGAAATATAGTGGGTGAAATATGCTATAAGAACACGCAATACTAAAAACCAAGACAACACAAAGGTATCCCAACTTGAAAAGGATAGACGAACACTGACCTTACTAGGAGGTAGATGAGCCAAGATATCATCTTCCATGAGGTCATACATTGAATCATCATGAGCATCCTTATGAACAGCAAGCTCAGGATCAAATGTGTAGACTCCTATGAATTCAAATACATCATGGAGTTTTATGTGGCCCTCTGGCATATCATAGACCTGCAATATGTAGTTGGTCACTAAATCCGTAAATGTCGCAGAACAAATTCATGGGTAGATTCTGAAACTAGAACTGATAACCATAAGATAGCTTGAGAAAAGCACTAAAAAATTCAACAACCATTAAAAAAAGAATATAATAACTTACCTTAACTAAACAAGAAAAGGAGGTAGCATCAGAACTTTCGCTCCTTGGAACTGAACTGCAATCTTGATTCATCAGTTCCTCAGATGAATTTGATGACTGACAATAATGCTGACCCTCCTTCTGTAATAGAGAAACATTCATGTCTCAATAATAATAAAAAGTACAACAAGCAACGACCCAAACAGGGATAACATGCTAGTAGCATTACCAAAGAGAGTATTACCAAAGAGGTTACTAAGAATATTCATAATTAACACTATTTGGATTGTAAAACCGAAAATCTAACAAGAGGATGATTGATTTGATTGGAGTGAAGATAAAGATATAATTAGATTGGTAATATTTATTTAAGAATGTAATGGAACATTAATGTGGCAGAAAAGGTGAAGATGTGCAGCAACAAACAAAGGGCTAAGAAAGCTTATCACAGGCAAATTCATACCTTCTTCTTGCTGCAAGAATCTGAATCTGTCTGATTATATGAAACCTGCCACACACCCTATGTCATCAGATATATATATAGGTAGAAGTTGTAATAATTATGTAAAAAAAGGACCCTAAGCAGTACATTTGAGTTCATGCTGTCAAGGCTAGTGTCTCTCTGGCGCTTTTCTGTATGTTGAGATGTACTGCCATTATCTATGTATCTGACATTTTGGTTCACGGAAGGCTCCACCGTCCATGAATTCTGTCCTGGAACCTGGGGCAGTAACATGCAATGTTACAAGTTACGACATAATGTCAATATCCAATTTATTATGAATCGCTTGACTAACGAAAACAGAAACTGCAATCACAGACATTTATATGTAGTTTACATGAATAAATATCAAGGGCTGATATGCCATAGTCTACTGCACACCTTGCAATCTCTTTGGCCTTACAACCATGGCATATCAGAAAATTGTGAAAAGTACAATACCTGGCAATAATAAGCACCGTGACAAGTAATTTTATATAGTAAATGTATATCTTAGTTATATACTTAGACATAAAGTAAGGTTTTAACATAAATGTTATGAAGTTATTGTTTTTCGGTTAAACAGATGAATCAATCACTTGAATTGCGAGAAATTAGGTTACACAAATGGCAAACAATGAATCATTCTCATACTATCACTAGGACATTACAGCCTTAAGAATTGGTTACATAAGGGCATACTTGTTTTCGTAGTAGTGATATACAAAGGAAACTAAAGCCAAGACTGAACCTATAAATTCACAGCTTGGGAATTTAAGGGTGGGCATATGCATATTAGGAGAGGGGAGGTAGGGTGTTGTATTTAACGCAATAACATCACTTGGGCATTGAAAGTTAACATACTGATACTCACAACCGATGGAGCAACGTTATGCACAAAAGTAGAATTTTAATTGCATGAATCTCAATTTTATCAATCCTAAATCAGTAGAATTTGAGGTTTAACAAAATGGATCATGATATGTACTAGAAAATCGTTAGAAATGGACACATTGGACTAAGCAATGACATTGAGTGTTCTTGTATACAAGAGAAGATAGACAATCCAAGACAACATACGGGAATGCAGTGAAACAATCGACGCTCCCATAGGCGTGATTCACATGCAGAAGGCATTGGATACGAAGCAACATCTGAGAATTTATTTGTTCTCCAAGTCGAACCATCCTTAAGAAAAGAAGACAGCATTCAGTAAATAAGCAATAAACTTAAGAACAAAGAAAAAAATAATTTGCTACTGCAAATGATAAGGGCAAAGATTATACCTTAAAAGCACCAACATATAATTCATTTCCAAACATATCTTGAACCATTCCTCTGATTCTCACCAGAGTATTGGGCTTTATCCAGCGAAGATTAGACTGATTGAGAATAGGAACCTGATAATAAATAGCGCTGGGATAAGGAGAAATCAAAAGTAAATAATACATACAGTACATCCAAGATTCTAGCAACGCTTTAGTTGTGTCATACTGTAGCGTCATGCTGATAGTAGATGCCTCAATTGGAAGATATAAAATATGACGATCAAAACAAGATGCAACAATTATTAAAGTTTATACCAAATATAATCTTTTTGCATAAAAGAATTTTCTTTTTGGAAATTAAAAAAATGATGTTAGACTTAAGAAGCTCTCAAGATTTAAACTTTTTTAATTGTTGGATAGAAATGTTGAAGCCCCGCCCTTTATCTCAGAAAGAATGTTGGATACAAAGATGCAAATGTTACCGAAAGCATCAAGCTTCCAGTTGAAATTATTGAAAACTTATTACTTGCAAGAGAAATTTAAATTGTTATTCAATAATCCAGTGAGTGTGGAAAAAAAAGATGAAAAACAATAAAACCTACTAATGCCTAAACAAGAAGCCAATGTAAAAAAAGAATTTAAGGATAAAATGCATAATCAGTTCAAAAATCTAGGTATTTGATCCAATATAGGGTTCTATAAGCTGAATCCGTGGTCAATAAGCAAGTACGGGGCAAAAAGAGCGAGTCTTTTAATGGACACTTGAACAGACCGAGAGATTTAGCCCTAAGATAGGGAGGAAATTAGGGTCCCGGTTAAATTTACCATTTGATTTGACAAATTACACTAAATGATTTTACGAAGCCCTAGATTGTGAAGTAGCTTAGGGTTTCGACATTTTATTTTTTTCTATTAAGGAAACTGAACAAAGGGCAGTGGTGAAACCCTAGACTGGAAAAGGAAATTAGGGTTAGTACCTGAGAGAGTCCGTTCTGTTCGAAGAGGAAGCTGTTGAAGAGATCGACGGCGCCCCAGTCCTTGCCGTTGAAGGCTGCCGCCGGATCGCCGCCGGCCGACGTCGGTAGCGACGCCGCCGCCTTCTCGAAGGTCGCGCGAACGGCGCCGAGAGGGTTCTGCAGGAAGTCGTAAGCGGGGCCCACCATCTTCTCTCTCTCTCTCTCTCTACGATCCTCTCCCCCTCTCTCTCTCTCTATGATTTCGACGAGATCTGATGGTGGGGGGAGGTAGGGTTAATAGCTGCTGCGTTTCGCGCCAAAATGAGGCGGGGAGGGCTTCACCGATGCCGTTCCCGCCAAATCTGAGGAATGATCTGGATGTTATTGTGTTTTTTTAGGGATACTGGGCTGGGCTTACTTGAATCATTTGGGCTCACGAAAAGTATGGCCGTCCTGGATGCCACAAACGGCCTGCGGGCTTTAGAGATATACATAGCGACAGCAAGAGTCGAGTCCTACGAGGGTTAGAGCATCTCCATCAGCCTACCCAAAAATTTCTCCAAAATTAGAAAACAAAAGTCATATTCTTTAAATTATTTTTACTTTAACTCCAACAACTTTCTCATTTTGAAGAATCATGTATTTATTACAATAATAAAAATATTATACATCTTTGATATGAACTTTAACAATAAATATTTAGACATGAACTTTTTTTTTCTCCCTCATTTTATAGTGTTGAGTCATTTTTTGAGTAATTGAAGACGTGAAGAACGTGAAACATTTATGACAAAGTTCTCCCTAAAAATTTAAAGAATGCTGCAGATTTGGGGAATGCTCCCATTTTTTCTCCTTCATCTCTATTTTGGGGAATGAGATGAGAAATCTGTTGGATAAAAAAAAACCAAAATTTTCCAAAAGTAAGAATATCAATAAAATAAAAAAGCTGTTGTAAATGCTCCTCTAATACTTTTCAGCGTGTCTAAAAATTAATTTAAATAATTTCCTATGATTAAATAGTTTATTATACTTTTCTGCAGAGCCGCAAAAGTCCACGGCCTCTTTCTCACCTCCTACGTTCAATGAACGCTAAGTTTTTTCTCCGCTTCATTTATTTATTCATTCTAATTAAGTTCTGCTCATCTATTGGTTAATTACTATGAAGCTTGTGCTTGATCTCTGTGACGACAAAGGCTGCCGTGGGGTCCTCATGCTCGCAAGAAGTCAAATGCATTTCTCGTTTGTTATGAATCAACAGGTCAACGCAATGGGAATGAACAAAAAAGCAAGAGAGAAAATTGATGGAGATTTGAGCAAGTCCATGCATGAGCTCAGCGCGTACTGATTTCATCACGCGCGATGCCATCTGGATCGAGTTTTAGTCACGCGTCTTGAAAAATATACGTACAACTATTGCTTAACTTTTACCAATGTGAAAGTTTGTTTTTTTGAAAGTTATAGGCGAGGGTCCAGAGGAGATGTAAAACATCCGGGAGCGGATCTTGTCGTCACCGGATAGAGAAAATCTACTTTGTTTCCTATTCTTTCCAACAAAACCAAAAAGAAATGGAGTTCATGGGGAACATCCTTGATAGTTTAATACATCAAAATGGAGGTAAAGAGAAGGAGGAGAATCCCACTATGACAAGCTACTATGAACTGCTAATGGAGAGGAGGCTTCAGAAGTTCTCTCTCACTGCATCTCTCGCTCCCTCTATAGTCATTCCCTGGAGTCCAACAACTGCAGCAGCCTTGAAGAGGGAGGCGCAACCTTCTTATTGCTGAAGGAGCCTATCCAAAGGAGAGAAAAACGGGCAATATTAGAAGCAGTCTGTTGGGGAGAAGCTCAGATCGATATTGTTGAAAATGAGATTATTCCTGCTAATGTGAAAGTTTGTTGTTAACATTTGTTTAGATAAATGTAATAAATATTAGAGCTTTAAACGTTCTGAGTGAGAAATAACATCTAGGTGCAATGGTTGCTCACTGACCAAATCTAATAATTTGGAGGGCATTATAACCGTCCTCCCAAATTTTTTTAAAGAAAAAAAAAATTATAGAGTCAAAAAAACTCCAGCCCAACATCCATCTCATCAAGAATTTGAAATGAACTAAACTGAAAACAAGCGGCTATAAGATGGATTTCTGACTCAAAAATGTAGATCGCTCTTTATTCATCGGAAAACAAACACTTGATTATATGGAAACGCATTTCCTACGACAAAACAAAAAAAAAATTGCAAATTTAGCGAGCCTCGCAACCAAACGACTAGATTTCGATTTGCAAATATATTTACCGCGATAAGATGGTGACATTCGAGGGACAAACTTGAGCTTAATTTTCCGTAACAAATGTTGCACGCAACATATACTGTGATTTGCGATTACAATCGCGGTGTACCAAATACCCTCTTAAATGTTTATATTCTCCAAGGTACCGTTTGGCAAAAGGTTAAGTGAGGGGTTAATGGGACTTAACCCCTTCTTAACCCGCCAAACACAAAAATTATATACAATGGTTAAAGTGAGCTAACCCTTCATAATTTGTCAAACATAAAAAATATAGAAGGGTTAAGTTAACCCCTCTCTAGAGAGATTAAAATGAGTTAACCCATCAAAATAAGCGGTTTACTAATACTCATATTTAGAAGGATTAAAAGTTAACCCTTCTAATTATAAAAAAAATAGTTAAAATCATTGTTATTCTCAAATACTACAAATAATCATAAGGGTTAACAGATTATCAAATGGGTTAACTATATTAATCATTCTCTTTAATCTCTCTTTGTTAACCATTTGCTAACAATTAGTTCCGTATCTTTTTCAAACAGTTTCATTGCTGTAGATTCCAACCGTCCGTACAAACGGGCAGGTCTAACTACCCGCGCTCATACACGCGGACACCAACTACCAAACTGAGCTAAACTAACCCGGCCCATTTGCTACCGAACACGGATGAGATCCTTCCCAGGCCCGAAGTCAAAAAAAATCTTGTTCTTTTCATACGTACACAAGCCCTCAACATCTTCAAACCTCCTCATTTTCCTCCTTTTTTTTTTCTCTCTCCCATAAAAGCCACACCCTCTTCAATTCTTCACCCCAAAACCTCAAGCCCAAACCCCCTCTCGTTCTCTCTCAAAAAAAAGTAATGGCGAGCCTAGTTCGTGTCATCACCTTCCTCTTCCTCCTCCTCCTCCTCCTCCTCCTAGCTGGTGGTGCACATACCTCATGGGCCTCTCGGCCCGTAACGGATGACCGTGCGACGCGAGACTCGGCGACGGGGACGGAGGAGAGACTCCGGCCACTGTTGCTCAACATGCTTCCACGGGGGAGGAGAGTGCCTCCCTCAGGGCCGAGTAGAGGGATCAACGGAGTTAATGACTAGACAAAATGGCATTTGATATTTTTATTTGCCACTATAAGTTTTTTATTTTTCATTTAGATAGATATATACATATCATACTCGAGAATTGTATGTTTTGTATTTTTTTTAAAAAAATCCGACACAAGAACTGAAATGTAATTTTGTGAGAGATACACGGATCAAAGTTTTAACTCTTGGGAGCCGTTGGCATGATTAATTCTGTATTTAATTTAATTATGGGGTTCATGAAGATACACTTAAAAATCTCAAAAACTTATTAGGCGAAACAACAATGCTCTGTGTCGTTATCTGTATCGCTATAGAATCAGACTGTAATCATGTTTGTTTGTTTTTTCGCCTTGATATTCTGAAATTCTACTTTGACACTTTGATATCTCACAGCTTTCAGATTTGACATTAATTTAATAATTTGATAAGGATGGTGTTATTGGGACCCAAAAACATAAGACCCTACATGGGACATGTGAGATGTCGGCTTCTTATCCCATGATGCATTGTTCATAAGATAGGAAACCGACACCTCACATGTCCCATGTTTTTGGGTCCCTGAGGCATTTTTCATCTGATAACCCAGAGTCCTAACTTTTGTTCCTCACTTCTCCCAAACTCGAAACAAAAACCTTGAATCTGGTGAGAGAATTTGATATTCTCGAGCAAAACAAACCTCACATGTCCCTTATTTTTCCTCAAGTGAATATTGAGGTTCGTCATTTTGGGATATCATATTTAGAGTCGAGTCGAATTGGGGTTTCCAAATGTCCAGATTTGTGGGGACAAGCGATCTGGACGCGGGAACGCCGGTCGGATCCGGCTGCTGAGCGAGTCAAAGCTTTGACTTGATCAAGCTTGCCATCTAAATTTATTTTTTTCCCCAAGTAAATCCCTTTCCATCAACAACCAAAGGTATCGGGCTCTTGCGTTCATTGAGAAAAAATTGTACATTGATGCAGAGGGGAATTCTCGGGGTGGCTTTTTTTTTGTTTTTTTTTGTTTTTTTTGTGGAGTTGGTGGAGCTAAGCGTCACCTGATTATTTTTTGAAGGGGAAAATGAGGCCTTAGTTCTTCTTTTGTTGACACTGATACCATCAACTTGTTTCTTGCTAGTAAGCGACAAAATCATTAGATTTATATAAAACGAACGGATCCATAGGAAGATATTCTTTATTATTATTATTAATTTTTTTTTTTTGCTTGTTGTGTGATAACCTAGCTCGGAATCAAACCAAGACTGTGGAAGTTCATATTGTAACCTCTCATCCGTCTGGATCATCCGCAGTGGGCAAAATAAATGAGTTTTAGCTAAGAAATAATATACGCACGTAGAAATAGAAGAGTCTAATTAATCAACCATGGGTTGTCAATGAAGAAATTTTTTAAACAAACATATTCATAATTTTTTTTTTCTAAAAATAGACCCCCTTAATAGACCCCCTTGAGTTTTTTTCACAAAAATCGACCCGTTTTGTCTTAATCCGGTTTCTAAATAGTCCAGGTTGCCACCCCCGACTATTTAGTGTATAGAATGTTAGGGTTTAAGGTTATAATTTGGGGTTTATAACCTCCTAAATAGTCGGGGTTGACAACCCTGACTATTTAGGAATCAGATTAAGATAAAATGAGTCTATTTTTGTAAATAAAACTAAAGGGGTCTATTTTAGAAAATTTATTCGGTTGTCAATGGTACTTAAGGGCATATGTTTAGATTTCATTGTGGCCCAACATCAATCAAATGAACAAGTCCAACAACAACACTCTCAAAGCCCACCAAAAAAAAGCTCACTCTTTCAAAACCCCTTCAAACCTCCACCCCAAGGCCCATGACGCCCACTTCCCACTCCGCTCACTGAAAAGGTCCAGCCCGAAACAAGCCTATAAAAAGCCCATCAGCAGCCCAAGTCTCATTCCCTCCACCTGCAAATTTTCCCACCAGTGAAAAAGGAGAACTCAGGGGAAATGCAGAGCTCTGCAACGGTGAAGAGATCATCGGACCCGAAGAAGGAATTTAGGGAGTCGACGAGGGAGGTGATGACGTTGAAGGCTCTTGAGGAACTGCTTGAATGCTACTTGTGTTTGAATTCTAAAGAATATCATGGTGTTGATTGTTGAGGTGAGTGTTTAGAGCGTAAAATAATTAATGTAATTTTTTTGGAGATAATTTTACACGCAATCTCTGTAACATAACATGAGAGACAAGCCACTTACTCATTCTAATTCTTTATGATAGCACTTAGGCACTGTTTGGCAATCAAAAAAAGTGTCTTATCTCAGAGCTTGTGTCTTATTGACTTGGTCAATAAGCTAGTAGAGCTGTTTGGTGACTAAAAATAGGAGGAGATTATTTTGGAGATTGTGTCTTTTGCAAGTAGCTTTTGGAAAGCTATCTCAAGTAGCGTTTGTCTTTGGGGAAGGAGCTACCAATTTTTTTCTTCCGTTTTTGCCCCTAATAATTCTAATTTTATATCAATAATATTGCATGTCCTTTTTAGTCATTTAACAAATTTAAGCTAGTTGTACAGCTACTTTAACAAACAACTCTAGTCAATCAGCTAGCTACACAGCTATCAGCTTTCAGCTACAATTTCACAGCTTTCAGCTAGCTTAACAGCTTTCAGCTATAATCTCGCAGCTTTCAGCTAGTTTTGCCAAACAGAGCCTTAATATCCTAATAAATCAATTAAGGCTACAATTAATTAAACCCTGAACTTAGTAATCCTAGGTCTCCTTATGTTAGTGAACTCAAGATATTCGTCCTCCGAAAGGACAAGTGCGAGAGGATGCGCTTCTTGTTGTCACTTAATTGTCGGCGGATTGGTTTGCAGACTTGTTTGTTAGTGTTTTAATCACCGTTAACTTTTTTAATCAAAAATTAACTATTGAGTTAGTGTACGTGGACCTTATCAACAATATTATACTAAGATAGAAGTAAAACATGCTCAACTTGCAAACTGTTGGGAAAAAAACTAAGAATTACTACTACGACCGAAATTTGAACTTTCAAGTTGAAAGAAAACTTCTCTCGATTTGTGCTTTTTTTAAGAGTAGGTTTCTTGAAGAATATCTCTCTGTGCAGTAGGTTATCGACAACATACCCTCCAAGATTCAATAATCGTTCACGGAGTAAGCGCACTCTCGCAGACCCTTGAACAACTCTAGGTTGTTCTGGACCCTTTCCAAGTTAGTTGGTGATGTAGGACGCTTAATCGAAAATAATTAGCTTTTGCTATATTTTTAGTAATAAAGTTAGAGTCTTTTTAGATTAGGAAATAAATTCAATTTTAGAGTCAAATTAGATTAGGAAACAAAATCAATTTTGATTCATGATTTGTTTCCTCTATTTTAAATAGTCTTTTTTAGGATAGAATTTGATATTTTCTATTTTTTGTAATTCTAGTCTTACTAGGAGTCTTATTTGATACTTTCTATTTTTGTAATTCTAGTCTTACTAGTAGTCTTATTTGTTTTTCTATATAAGAAAAGTCTTGTAAGCCCTAGATGCATAACTTTTGATTAATAAAATTCCGTTTTTCTTCAATATTTTCTTCATTGATTTGAAGTTTTTCGTGGATTCGAAGATCGTTCTTTATGGATTCAGAGAACATCCTTGGTGGATTCCGAGTTTATCACTTCCGCGCTGCGTCAGTTGGCTCCCTACACAAATTCTAAAAGTGCCAAAACATATTGAAAATTATGTAAACAGCTAGAAATTAATTAATCATAATGCTCCAATACATCAAACATGTCCGGGTAAACTCCCATATGATTAAACAAGGTGACTATGCAAATGTTAAGTCCATATATGAAATGAGAAATGCTAGCTGAAACGGACACATAGCTTTCTCATCTGGCTCAAGAGCTCATGAAGCAACAACTATATGTTCCTTCACAAAAACACATAGATCTTCACACTAATTAAGTTATAATTAAATTTATTTAGTTGCCCCCTAATGATGATGCACACCTCATAAACTTAATTAATCCACTCAAATGTTGGTGTTAGGAACAAGGGATGAGGCATCCTAACCACCACCTTTATCTTGTATGCTACCTACCCTACCTTCCATCCATCACCACTTCTTTTTTCTTTCCTTCTTCCTTTCTCCATTATAAATCTCTTCTATTTAACACCCCAAGACCATCATCTTAATCACACTCACATCTCTCTCTCTCTCTCTCTCTCTCTCTCTCTCTTAATATTATCCAGTAAATCCGATCCACTCGACAGCCAGGAATTTCTCCTGCTTAGCTCTTAATACCCCCCAATTTATCTTTATCTTGTTGGAGATGTGTAACCACAATTTCAAATTATCCACCAACATGCCCAACGCTTTCTCCTACAGCGTCAATCAAATGAACAAGCCTAACAAACTCCCAAACTCACCAACCAGAACCCGCTCTCTCAAAACTCCGTTTCCATCGTCGAATCTCCACCCCAAGGCCCATGACACCCACTTCCCTCTCCGCTCCCCGAAAAAAGTGCATAAAAAGCCCATTAGCAGCCCAAGTCTCTTCAAACTCCACAAAGACGGCGATATGGAGAACTCCGAAGTGTTGCAGGGCTTTGCAATGGTGAAGAGCTCATCGGAGCCGCGAAAGGAGTTCAGGGAGTCCATGATGGAGATGATCAAGGAGAACGGCTTGGTGACGGTGAAGGATCTCGAAGAACTGCTTGAATGCTACTTGTGTTTGAATTCTAAAGAGTATCATAGTGTAATTGTTGAGGTGTTTGAGGAGATTTGGTTTGATATTAGTACTGAGAGTGTAGAAATGTAGAACAGTTAATGTAATGTTCGGATACAATCTCTATAACATAGAGATTAGCACTTATTAATTGTAGTTTTTTTTTTGTTAACACATATCCTTTGGTGTACAATAGAGTTTTGATACTTAATTATTTTTTTGATTACGAGAAGCAACCAGGAAAGAGCCCAAGATCGTGAAAGCCATGTTAGAACCTCCCAAATCTTAACCATCCGGATCACCCGCGATTCTTAATAAAATCTTGATACTTGTTAGTAAGAAATTGGGTTGGCAAAAAATCGGGCCCAAACCGTGAGTTAGTATTACCTTTGATAGGGGATGTGAACCAAATTGACTAGAAGGGGAGGTTATTTTTTTTGGGTCAATTGTGAACCCCATTATTATTGCGCAATTGTGGATAGAGACCTCTTGTAGTTCTATTGTAGTAGATACACACCTTTTAGTTTTGTTGTATATGGACTCCTAGGTGAATTTTTCACTCTTTTACTCTCAAGAGGTTTATTTGTTAGAAAAGAGAAAGAAAACACTTCTTGTTCTAAGAGTAAAACAGTCACAAAAATTTGATTAAAGGGGCCTATCTCCAACAATAAAACTTCACGTGGTCTATCCATAATTAGGCGATAGTAAAGTGGTCTGCTAGCAAATATTAGTTCGATTATCTTCAAAAAGTCATTGCTCTTTTTCCAACTTTCCAATCTGAAACTATACTCATATATGAAATTTGAAACACCAAAAGCTAAGAACACCAACGAACACAAAAGAAAAGGGAAAAGGAACTGATGAAATTATAAGGAATAACAACAATAAGAAGAAGAAATGCAATCATTTCTATAGAGCAAATGCCTTAGCATTCAACTTTCATGAGGCAGTCAAAGCATGCTGATGGATCAATGAAATCAGGCCCTTATACTTCCACTATTTTCCTAAGGATAAATCACACCCAATCCCCAAAAACTTTCAGTTCAAGATCACACTAAGCCCGAAAAATTTGTTAGACAACCCCAACATATTTTTGTGTACATTATACTAAACTCCCAATAACTTTCAGAATACCTTTTATGTTGTTTTTTGGTTCGAATTTATGGGGGGGTTATCTAGCAAAATGCTAAAACTTATTTAAAGTTTTCTGCAATTTTAAAGGTTATTAAGGACTTTTCGCGATTTTCAAATTCCTTTGGGGGCTTGCTAAAAAATGTTGAGAGTTCTTGTGGGGTTTATTGTAATTTACCCACTTCCCTAATCAACCAATTAAGGCTACTTTAAACCCCTAAACTTAACGCCTGAAGTTTTCTTCCCTCTTATCATAGAATTTGTAATAAAATAAAATAAAATAAACAGATGTGAGAGGATGCACTTGCCGTCACTTGTCTGCAGATTGGTTAGCAATATTTGTTAGTGCTAATCTCCAATAAGTTTTTCAGCAAAATATTAACTATTAAATTAGTGTGTAGACCTATCAAATATAAAATTAGAAAAGAAATGAAAACATGCTTAACTTTCAAGCTCGGTTCAATTGGATTAGGTGTCAGTTAGACATAGAGGCAATGGACCCCAGTCCTTTAAGGGTCTTAAAAGTGAATTATGCACATGTATTAACAAGGTAATCTTTAGTAATCATTTCAGGGTCTAGTTTTTTTTTTTACTTTTTTTTAGGTATAAAAATATTACACATGTGATGATGACAAGCGGGCAACAAGTTGCTCCGCTAATCCTTTCTGAATTGCAAAACCTAACCTGCGAAACACATACTCAGCGGACCCTGCTGTCGCCACATTCTTATTCACGAATTTCTGAACCCTCCTGAGGAACTCCACCGCATCAGCTGCAAGGAATATTTGTCAATTAATGGACTTACTTTTTTCCACCTCTTTATTGCTCAAGTTCTATATTCACATTGAAAAGTTTTTTTTAAATAAAATAACTTTGATATTTAATTACAAAAATTGAACCACTCAAGAAAGTTGGTTGATTTTTTTTTTAAATAAATCTTTGAAAGTCCAAAACCCAAGAGTTGTTTTGGTTTTTTTTTTTTTTTTACTCTTCTTAACTAGATTCGTATTAAAAGTTTCTCTGGCAACTCTTTGGTATGAAAAGACAGTCAAAACTACATTTAGACCTATTTTTCATCTCATGATGTAATTTTAAGGATGTTAGAATGCTGAGATAGTTATTTTTAGAATGATTTTATATGGCTACGGCAAAGATTAGGAGCGAGTAAAACTAATCATAAAATAGTCACATCATCTAAAAACAATCATCTCGGTCCTCCATCAACTCTAAAATTACAACACGTGAGATCACCTACACTTACACGTACAAATTTTGGCTAGCGGCAAAAAAAAGGTCTAAGTGTGCTTTTGTTTGACTTTTCATATCAAGAGGTCGCTGAAAAAACTTTTAATACTAAACTGGTTAAGGAGGTTTATAAAAATACCAATTTGATAATTTAGCCAAAAACTCTGGTATTTTTAGCATTTAAGAATCAAATAGTTCTCTAGCAGATTGCAACTGTAACTACAATTATAACTTTGCTGGTGCCAATTACCTTCAAGTGTCACAAACACAAAAGTTATTAATTTTAATATGCATTCATTTCTCACGTGGCTCCAGAGTCCAGTCCTATGTTCCCTTACACAAAATATACAAAATCAAGCTCTAGCTTGTGAAAATTGTGCACGTCTCCGTGTTCTTCCAACATAACCAACAAAAAAAACTAATGACTCTACACTGACGCTTTACACTTGTCTTTTAAAATTTCGTAATTTCTCCCTAATCATAAATGCAGTTACAATCTTTGTAATATAGAGATAATTTTTTGCAGAAAACCCCCAATATCTTTTTGTATAAATTATACTAAACCTTCATTAACTTTCAAAATATCTTTTATGTTGTATTTTGGTTCGCATTTATGTGTGTGTGCGCGCTTGTGTTTTTTTTTTTTTTTTTTGTTTTGTTGT
>BQKN01066956.1:279614-290259 GCA_022839385.1 Asparagus kiusianus
ATATATATATATATATATATATATATATATATATATATATAAGAAACAAAAACATGCTTAACTTGCAAACTCGGTTCCTTTTAAATGGGTCACATTCATGGATAGAATCATATTCATTGTCTCTACCGACGCTTATCAAGAATTTCCCCCCCTCCCTCCTTTCAGTTCAATCAATTGGATTTAGGTGTCAGCCAGACATGGAGGCAAGGGACCCCTGTCCTTCAAGGGTCTTAAAGTAAATTATGCGCATGTATTAATTAACAACGTAATCTTTAGTAATCATTTCAGGGTCCAGTTTTTTTTTACTTGTAAAGAATATCTGTCGATTAATCGACTTACTTTTCCCCCACCTCTTTCCTGCTCTAAGTTCTAAATTCACATTCAAAAGTTTTTTTTTTAAATAAAATAACTCTGATATTTAATTACAAAAATCGAACCGCTCACAAAGTTGGTCCATTTTTTTAAAATAAATCTTTAAACATCCAGAATTGGAAAACCCACGAGTTGTTTTTGGTTTTTTTTGGTTACTCAAGCTCTTCTATAGCTGGTGAAAGTTGTGCAGGTCTCCACGTTCTCCCAAAACAACAACCAACAAAAAAAAAAGCCCATGACTCTGCACTGACACCCAACACTTTGTCTTTTTTTACAATTTTGTGATTTCTCCCTAATCATAATACACTCCTAATTAGCTTAATTAATCCCTTCAAAAGGTTGGTTCTAGGAACAAAGAGGCAAACAAAGCATCCTAACCACCCCCCTCCCCTTTTATTTTATACACCAAGCTACCCTACCCTCCATCCATCACCACCACTTCTTTGTTCTTTCCTCCTCCCCCTTCTCCGTACTGGTCTCCCCTATTTAAAGCCCCCCCAAAGACCATCGTCCCAATCACTCGCATCTTTTCCTCTCTTTCTCGTTATTATCCAGCAGACCACGTCCACTCGACAGTTGATTAAGTTCTCTTAGCTAGCGCCTTAATACCCCCTCGAATTCCTCTTAGTCTCAAGATGTGCAACCATAATCTCAAGCTATCAACCAAGGTTCCCAAAGCCTTGCTCCGCAACCTCAACCAAATGAACACGCCCGCCAACACAACCCCGAGCTCACCGAAGAGGGCCCACTCCCCCAAAAGCCCTCCACCTCCGCCGTCGAATCTCCACCCCAAGGCCCACGACACCCACTTCCCGCTCAACTCGCAGAAGAAGCCCAGCCCGAAAAGAGCCCATAAAAAGCCCACCGGCGGCCCAAGGCCCGTCTACTCCACCTCCAAGCTTCGCATGGAAGGTGGTGCTGAACGTGAAGAGGAGGAGCCGGGGGTTCTGCAGGGCTTCGCATTGATGGCGAAGAGCTCATCGGAGCCGCGGAAGGAGTTCAGGGAGTCCATGATGGAGATGATCGAGGAGAACGGCCTGATGACGGTGAAGGACCTCGGAGAGCTGCTTGAGTGCTACTTGTGTTTGAACTCTGAGGAGTATCATAGAGTAATTATTGAGGTGTTCGAGGAGATTTGGTTTGATATCGTTGAGTTGAATGCGGAGTTTGGAGTTTAGAGGGATCTACGTGCACTTGTACATTGTCTTGTAGTAAAATCAAGTTAATGTGACAACAAAACTTTGAGACTTTTTTCAAACTCTCCAAATTTTAAAAGGAGGTCCTACTCGACTCTTTTACTTTCAAAGGGCCTATTTGTCCAAAAAAAAAAAAAACAATAACAAGAACAATTTCTCCCTCTGATGGTAAAAGAGTCAAAAGAACTCACCCAAGAAATCTATCTGGAAAAAAAATAAAGTTGGAGGTTCAGCGAGTTCAAAATGAGAAAGTAACTAGTGGGAATGGTTCATGACAATAAATGTGTACCTAAGAAATATCAACCCGTTGATCAGTAAACAAATCACGAAAGTAAAGGAATCATGAAGTTTAATATGAGCTAAATGAAGGTTATATCCCTCGGTTGCAAATTAATTGCCATGCACCGTCCCCGCTGGATACTTTCTCGTTCAAAATAGTGGACTATTCTCAATTAGCCAATATAAAAAAATATCTTTTTGCCAACCTTCAATATAACCTCTAAGCTCAGATGTGGTGGTATAAGCTGCAGAAAAGAGTTAGTTCCTGTGCAGTAACATGAATTATTTCAACTTTAAAATAATAGCAACAATTTCATTTAGCTCATATTACTGTACAGAAACTTGACCACATTTGCTACTTGAATAGCTTACCTCATGCATAAAAGCTTTCAGCTTACAAGAACATACACAAATACTGCTAGAAATGTTGCAGCTCTACTTAAAACCTCTGCAATCCTTATTGTACAAACAACCATCAGCACAAAAAAAAAAAAAAAAAAAAAAAAAACCTCTCATTGCCAAAAAACCAATCTCAAAATAAGTAACTAACCAAAAAACTAGAATACTTCTCGGTCATATATATCATAATAATAAGATTGGAACCCCCAATCATATTAAACATCTACATAAAGTTACAGCCACGACTAGTCTTCTTACCACCCAAGAAGGGATATATGAAAATTTTAAGACAGAATAAGATGAACAGAACCTTTTACCATCACATCCTGTTTATAAAACCCTCAACAATGGAGGGCTGCTAAAAGAGGAACAACAAAATTATTAGAATGTACAAAAACACATTGCCGCGATATTACACACCCTTTGTTTTATTATACCTCACCCCGTCATGAGGCAATAAAGTTAGCATTTTTTTTTTCCTTCCTCATCATCCTGCAATGATATAGACTTGATAGTTTCCTGTATGTATACCAAACTTCGACTGCATTTAGCCTGAGAGAGGGGGGAAGTCGCCTTCATCTTTCAGGCGATAAGCTTGAGCCGACCTGAAAATGATTAGGATTATTTTTCTTTAAAGAAATGATAATAATATAAATCGTTTTAAATAAGACCCTCGAATCTATTAAGTTTTTTTAATAAGATGGCCATTTAGGACAAATATTTCAAAAAGACCTCGTTTATGGGGCTTTAGTTTAGAATTATGAACATTTGAAGGTTTAATGTATAATTAACAAAGATTTCAGGTCTAATATAACAAAAACCCTAATATTTATCTCGAAAGACAACAGAAAGGTGGAAAAAAGGAGAGGCCCATGTAGTAGGTAGATCAATATGTCATGAATAACATGGTTTAAGTCTGCCATCTCAAAAAATAGTTTGTCGTCCTGCAATACTTCTATGCAAATATCACTTTGAAGTTTGGACAGCATTATAGGTTGGAGTGACTTAGCCCGTTATCATCAACCGCAGAATGCCATATTCACAATGGCATCACATGCAGCATTTTAAACTACCATTTTCTGTTGATTCAGTGTATAGCGACCTTGAATGGACAATTGCTACGACTGGATTCTAACAAATGAAGGATAGAATTATCGATTATGTAGATAGATTTGGCCATTTGATACACGTGAAACAAAGCTCAATTTCCATTAATGAGAAGGATGGCGATACAAAAGAAAATTAGTTGTAGGAAAATCGAATTGTATCATTGGTTTTAAACAGTACAAACCCACTTCTTAATTCTCATTAATTCTTAAAGGTTCTTACACTCGATTTTCATTCACTATATGCAAGTAAACAAAACAAATTTCATTTCCATCTAAAATTGCTGTAAATTTTACCACCAGAAATGAGAGAATACTACTTTCATGAGGGCACTTCATTTCAAAAGGCCCAAAGCGTTACTATCATAGCCAGGTCAATTTTCTAAAACTAGGCATTGGAAGCTTATATAGATCATATGGGGCCAGCTAACTCTCGGCTCACTTCTGTGTATTTAAACCCTTTAGACTTTAAGTCCTTTCCCATAACAAGTTACAATAAGATCATGCAGTTGATAACCCTAATTGAATACTGTAAAGTTAATGAAAATATTATAATAAAAATCAGTAAATTAACCAAATCAAAAGCTGTAATGATTTTTTCTTTCAAAAGGCAGTTAATCATAATATTACCTTTCCCGATTCGAACTCATTGAAGGTCCTCGCATTGTAGACACAGAGATTGTTGCCAAACCCGGAGTAGGAGGATTACCAGAATCCAAACTTGTATTTGCTTCCGGAGCAGGACCACTCAATGAAGCAGGACCAAAGGACCCAAACTCAAGGGGGAGGTCCCCTTCAGGTGGTGGAACCACAGAAGAAGTGGCTGGCAAAGTCTCCTTCGAGGAATTTGATGGCATGTTCGATGCATCTGAGGGAACTGATTTCCCGCTTCCGCTTCCAGTAAAAGCAGGAAGTTGCACCCGTGAAGGTTGCTCACGAACACCACTCTCCTCCAAGTTAACATTCAATGAAGCCCTTGTTCGGCCATTGCTATACTGTCTAGAGAAATGGTTAGGAGGCACCGATGATTTTCCTCTACCAGGTGAATGCACCCTCTCCTTGTATGCATGATAATTCTATAAAATGTAGAGTGCAAGCATATAGAACAAAATCAGTGGTATTAGAAATGAGATGTCGACAAAAACCCAATCAAAACAAACTTAAGTCACAGGTTGCATGTGATTCAATTTAGGGTTAATCACGGATAGACCCCTTATACTAGCGACAAATTGAACTTACTTCCCCCGTAGCTCTATTGCTGCAGATAGCCCTCCTAAGTGAATCTATTGCTGCAGATAGACTCCCTGAAGAAAAAATTAAAATTTTCACCAAGAGGTCTCCCGGCACATAGATTCACTTAGGGGACTATCTGCAACAATAGAGCTACAGATGTAGTGAGTTCAATTTGGTGATAATACAAGGGGTTTATCTGAAATTAACCCTTCGATTTATTAGACCTATTACCAACCACAACCGGCGCATTTTCATAATAAAGCAAGAATGTGTAATCAAAATAGCGCAGGAAAGTCCCAAACTTTCCAAATTGTATTTAGACCAGATCCAGTTATACATTACCCTTTGTAGAGTCAAAACATACCGTATTGGGAAAGTAAGTGCCTGTTCCCCTTGGCTTTGGCAGATGGTCGATGCCAAAAACACCACCGGGAATGAAAGGTGAGGGTGTTGGATAAGTCCCTGTTGGTGAAAATGGAGGTCCAGGGGGCACTCCATTTGCATTCATACGAGAAAATGCACCTCGTCTCTGAGGGGGATCCCAAGAGTTATTATTATTATTATTGCGATACTGATAAGGTGAAGGAGGATAAAAAGGTAAAAGATTTCCCATCATATAATCTTGGGTCCATTGTACAAATTGAAGGTTTCTCATGTGAGTGTCCAACTCCCCACTCAGATTTGCTAATCTATTCGACTTGGCACTTCCACTAGCTCCATTTGAGCAGACTCCGATATGTGAATCTTTTGACTGTTCATTGCTCCAGCTTGACACAGGAGATCCACGAGGACTAAATCGAGATGTACCAGTTGTTGATGATTCCCTCTCACAGGAGTCATTCTGATACCCATTTTGGGAATGGAAAAAAAGGTGGGGCATATGGTAAGGTTTTCCCTTTGGTGAGTTAATGCTTTTGCTAGTTGACACTTGAACTTTGCTTTTCTCTCCGATGTTAATGGAACTAGAGCCTCTATTGGTAAAACCCTTCGAACCTCTACCTGCTATTTGACCTTCTGTTTCCATTCTTCTAGCATTTTTCTCCGAGCCTGAAATATTCAGGGTGTTTATCTCTTGACATAGCTCTTCATTGGTATTATGGGACTGTAGTTCTAAAGAAAGAGAACCAGCATCTTGCACATCTGGCCTTTCTCCACTTCCATGTCTATCAAGTGTATTTCCAAAAAACACATTGACCTCATCTGCAATACTTTCAGAAGGCAGGAGAAGTATCTGTCCTAATTTTCTAGCACCAAAGGAAAAGGCACTGCGTATCCGGTAGAAGTTACCTACACAAGCACATGTGTGCAAAATTAATGATCATCAACAATTCGAGGTCAACAAAATTGCTTTTCATTCGTAATCTCGAAAAGACTAACCTCTACTCACGCTACGCCCCAAATTATTATTGTCCTTTAGTGGATCCACTATGTTAAGATGTTTTCGAGGAAAATTTCTCTGGACGCTTTCAGAGCCCCTTGGGGGGACAGAGAAATCATCTACGCATTTATTGAGAAATTCCTTTGTGAACAATAAACCCCCCTCATGATTTACTGGCACCTCAGCTGGTTATGCGGAAAAAAAAATTATCCAATCAAAATTACTAATGCTCGTTATCACTTGAGCATACAGTGAGAGATCAAGAAAAAATTTACAACAAATTTCCAATCATATTTCGGGTATAGTTATGTCAAATAACTTACCAACAAGTTCTGGTAGAGATGATATTAAGATAGGACCACGCAAACTAATACAATACCTATCCCAATCAAACTTGCTGTAATAGTCTAAAAACCTGTATAGAACCTACAAAAAAGGAGATGCATCTATAAGTCCTTTAAAAGCCAAAATATATGGAAAACTATCATAAGATTATGATTTCCACCAATACTCACCACCAAAGGGCCATCCAGAGACTTGTTAAAGAGATGGAATATATACAAAATCAACGTCTCCAATGCATATGTAGATATCAAAGCGTGGTGAGCGCCAAGGATGCGGCTCTCATAATAGCACCAAGCTTTGATTAATATAATGCTGCGCTTAAAGAGATGATCTTTGCCAATCATACGGTCTACCTAGAGGTATCACAAAATCTTAATGGATCAACAACTTATGAATGCCACTGAATGCGGAGGGAAAACAAAAAGTTATAGTCAGCAAACCTGTTCTAGGAAACATAGTGTAGAGAGTCCACCACTCTGATTGAATGAGATGTCAACGACGATATTCTGAATGAGGCATTTGACAAGTTTAACCTGGAAAAGATAATGCAATAGTTAAATTATGTAATAATTTGTCTGATCAATAACTACTATAAAAGAACAGATAATAAGAAGTTGTCTAAGACAATTAGGTCAAATATGAAAAGTGCAGAAAGATAAACATCTTCACCATATAAATGGTATATTTATCTAAAAACAAAAAAATGTAGTCAGGTACAAACATATAGCAGTAAAAAACTGTAGCTTTTAACTTTCGACAGTATTGTTGTTAAAGTTGATATATAATATTCCCCCCACTGATCAGAGTACTCCGATTACCCTCCGAACTGTATAAGGTAGTTACCACCTATCATACAGCTTTCTAACTCAACATATTTGATTTTAATGTTATATAAATTGACAAAATGTGCCAACATATATCACGGCCAAAGTGTAGTTTCCCCAAATAAACAAAAAGTGTGTTTGCCTAGATTTTGACCTTTCACATGGCGAAATCTACAGAAAGAAAACAATTGCAAACTTGTATCTTTCAATGTTATCTTTGAAAGGGTGGATTTCTTGCACCAAGCTGACTTCTATACCTCCAGTTCCAGCTGTTTTTTGCAGCTAGCTGTGCATGTGAGTTAACTCTTCTTTCACCCGTGATATTTATTCAGCAAGACTCTCCATTTTTTTATGTTGTTCTATGTCATTACAACTGACATCCATTGAATACTTACAGAATAGCATATCCCTTTTTCTTTTTTCAGTTACAACTTTTGGGTGGTTTTCTAAGATTATCCCCAAATATTTACCTTATAGAAGAGAGAACCTTTCAACTTCATTCGAGCAATGGCCATTGAGGTAAAAGGGATTGCCCCCCTTCCATAATTGTGAGTTGAGAAGTATCTAATATATATGCTCCCAGCTAAGAAGAGTTGAATCATTAAGCACTTACCTTCAATGCTTGCAATAAAATGCTAAACTAAACAATATAAACCGATGAAGAAGAAATAGTTTAGAATATTTCAATTAGTTGAAAAGAAAACAGATAAAGAAGGGTTCACCATACGGAAATGAATGGAACCTAAATAAAGGGTTAAATATCATTGGATGTGAAAATCGACATTGCAAGTTTCAATTGTAAGAATTATGGATAATATATGAGAAACTTATAACTAAACTCATTAAGGATATAACTAAACTCATTAAGGAAAACATAATAAATTTTGTTACCGAAGCGATAAAGGAAAAGGTAGTGGAATGAAAGAAACCTCTGCATGGATATACTGCACATCCTTCACTTCAAACTCTGAATTATTATTTTGCTCTTGCAGTTCGAGAACCTGACGAACACTGCTAGCAAACGTATCCTCAGAATTTGGAAAGCCAAGCGCAGTAAGATCTATATCTCCATCAGGAAGATATGTTTTCAATGGTACAGAACCGAACGGGAATACCTGCTCATATTTCAAATAGCAAAAAGAAAGAGAATTGAGCATGCATGCAGAAGGATACACATACCATGTGGACAAAATTTTATAATTTTCTAATAAAAAAAGGGAATAAAAAGAAATAAAACTCAGAAGGCATAGCTAAGCTAGATAGATCTTTCTTTGAGAGTAACGTCTCACTTGCAAACTATTGAATTTATCCTTCACACATATTTTTAGTATATTACCACACATAGCGAACCTACCATGACATATAGAAGACATAGCAAAAGAGAGCAAAACACTCATTGCCACCGACAAAATTTGCCACAGTACATAAAAATGTCGTAAGATAGATTACAAGGTCAAGGATCGTAGTGTCCTTAACTATACATAACTGCAAACATGCATTAAAAATGTATTCTCTAATTCAAACAGCTATTGACTACAAAAATCGCATCATTGCCACTGACAAAATTTGCCACAGTACATAAAAATGCCGTAAGATAGATTACAAGGTCAAGGATCGTAGTGTCCTTAACTATACGTAACGGCAAACATGCATTAAAAATGTATTCTCTAATTCAAACAAACAGGCTTCTAAATTAGGTTGAAGTAAAGCAGTCGGCTGTAAAAAAAAAGTGTAAGCAATTCTAATGGTATAGTAAAAGTAATGGAAATTATGTAGGCCTGCAAATTAGTCAGTAGAATAGAGTTTATAAGCAGTTATACTATGAATAGCTGAAACTGGATTAACCTGGAATCTTCTATCTATATTCATTCTTGACTTAGCAGTCTGTCTCAGGCTCAAATATCTGGCTCCACCTATAATTGGTAACCCGGACCAAAACCAGATTAATAGTGATTACCAACCTGTGGTTTGTTATGAAATAGTAATTGATGAACTTTGTTCATAATCAGTACGCAGTTGGATGGATATAAACAAACACAAATACCAAAATTAATGTGATTCCGTATCAATACCAAAATTAATGTGATTCCATGTCTGCATTTTGACAAATATGGATAGTTGTAAGTTGTATCAGATCTGCTCAAAGTTTGAATATGAACATAGGTTAAAGTGTCCAAATAAATATCCGATGTTCTTAATATACACAAAGACTTGTTACTGCACATACGTAATAAGGTTTAATTAGTATTACATAATGTAATATAATGAGCTCATTTCCTTCTAAACTTCAGTCTTATTTAATAATTCAATAACATGATTAGTATCTAGATCTGATCAGACTCCCAACACGTTTTCGACAAATAGGAAAGTGAACTCGATATTTAGTTGGATTTCTCCTACTGAGATTGTTGTGGTTCAGGTAATTTGGCTTCATAAAACAATGCTCTTTGTTAGGAGAGTAGTCCTTCCAAAAAATTTCCTCCACCACTTTCCTCCTTTGCATCTTGTAATCCACTCTGCTTACAACTTGAGGTTAACTACAGCTTCGGCTTCCTTACATAAGTGCTACATTTATCGTGTAGGATTGCAATGTGGCATGCTCCACTTCATATTTGTTAGAGATGTATTCTTGTGCTAACTATACTACAACCTCCACACTACTTTTGTACTATAAAAAAACAAAAGTGTGGGGTCCTTCCTTGTAAATGCCAATGATGAGTCTCTACGGATTCCACAATTTGGTTTCTTGTAATACAAAAGTAGTGTTGAGGTTGTAATAAAACAAAAACAAAAACAAAAATCAAAAGAATCGAATGTAAAAGGATAGGAACTCCACGACGTAATGTTTGAGATATAAACTATATTATAGGAATCGTTCCATAATATTTATTATGGTTTAGGATTTATACTTTGTTTACTTGACAAAGTAAGAACTTCATCTACTTATTTGAGATGTATGGCAGTTATCTTGCCTATTGTCATCTATAAATTACTAAAGATGTCTAAGGGTTCAAAGAGATGCAGGACAATTAGGTAGGAAACACAAATAGGGGAAGTCATTCTATTGGCAAATGTTATTGAAAGCAAAAAAGCGGAGCCAACGTTAGGGTGTAGCTTTCGCTTAGTGTCTTCAGTGAGGTTTTAGTGGAAAAAAGCGCCATGGTTTTTTAAGAAAAATTTAAAGAGTAAAACAAAAAGAAAAGAAAATAGGAATTGGAAATTGAAAAAACTAGAATAAAAATATAGCTTATGATGATTCAAATTAATAGACGATAAATAAAGCACTTCGAAGAGAAATATAATAGTATCTATGAGGTCTAAAAAAGACAATTCTATGAAGTAATGAAAATGAAGTATTTATTACACTTTTACTAGTTAACATACTGTACAAGAATTAATTAAGGATGATCATTACAAAGATTAAGAATATATAATATATACCAAAAATGTTACATGCTAAAAATAAACATCCAAATACAAAAGAAGAGGAGCATGAAAGATGGTGGATTATAT
>BQKN01066956.1:290659-315986 GCA_022839385.1 Asparagus kiusianus
TATATACATATATATATATATATATATATATATATACATATATATATATATACATACATATATATAGAGAGAGAAAGAGATGGGTATGCTTGGTACCAAGCACAAAAAATTATGTTTGGTAGTGAGGTGTCACATCCCCTCCACTCATTCAAATGGTTGCATATCCCCATGCACTCCTCAACCCATTTGAATGTGGTCTCCCATTTGAATGAGTAGAGAGGATTATACCACCTCACTATCAAGCACAAAATTTGTACTTGGTACCAAACATACTCATTTTTCTCATATATATATATAATTTATTTATTGAGTTAATTACATTTTTAAATAAAAACAATTCTCGAGCCTCCTACCAAGGAAAGAGAACCTTTTACAATCCTAAAGAGTGAAGATAACAACGAATGTTAATGCTAGTATCAATAAAAGAATAGAACATAAAGAATAAGGAGTTGAGAGAGTTTAATATGAAAAATATTAAATATTTAATAAATAATGTTTTCAAGATTTGTGGTTGCAAAACCCTTCCTAAACAAGAAGTTATCAGTTCCTATTTAGACTGTGGAGCGGAAGTAAAGAATACACATTTATGAAAGCAAAGTTGGTTTCAATCGAGTTGATTTGAACCGAGTAAGTAAATGAAGGATCAAATTGGGCTCTCTTCTTCAAATTAGCACACAATAAAGCAGGCCAAAAGAAGACTTTAAGATTCTAAGGTGGGATAAGGGCTTTTTGTTACAGTTTTTTGAGAAAGAAATGCATTTTCTTATTTCCGTTAAAGTGGGCTTTTGAGGAGTCACACAACACATGTCTGTTAGAGATACATACACAGTACATTAATATCGGGTTGAAAGGATTAGTACGCTTGGTAACTCAAGTAAAAAAGCAAGTATAATTATGCTTGGCACATATTTTAAGACATGAAGTATGACTGCTTCATCAATCATTAATTCAATAATGTAGTATTTGCGTCAGTTAAAGAACTTGCTGCAAATTATAACATTCATTGAATTTGTGCCCTAGCCAGATTTCATTAGGAAGAAAGCCAATTTATCAACCGATAGGTCATCCTCTTTTTATAGATTGAATTTCTTAAGAAAGCAAATGACCGGCCGGTTAATAGGATATGATTGTGAGGTCAGCATATTTGTGCTATGCAAGGAAGTTTCTATTTTGAGCATTTTAGGTCGAGTCAGGGACTTATGAAGCATGAGATATTTTAGGAAAAGAGTGAAATGACTTGAATATCCTTCATTTAGAAAAAGACTCCAGTGAGGGAAACACAAAGTTTCAAAAGACTTAAATAAATGTTGAATCTGAACCTTACTTTGCAATGACACTATGAATGTGATGATGAGCTTAAGTGTAATAAGGGTTGAGGTCAAGTGGTGATGACCTTAAGATGTTTGGAAATCAGCTTTTATAAATTTGTAGAAGACTGATTTGGGGTGTGGTGGCATAGGTCTATATGCGAAAGAGAGAGAGGGACAAATTCTGCAGGGGGCATTCATATGCTTGTGAAGGAGAGAAAGCCCTGAGGTGTTCATGGATCTGTGGATACATGAGACTGTAATGGACTATAGGGTGAGATTGAGACGAAAGCCACAAACAAATGTGCGATAAAGAGAGGGCAATTTATGTGATAGAGCTGAACCAATATGAACAACGGTAAAACAGGAAAAGATAATTTCCAGTTAAAGTAGCCCCTGCAATTACAATTGAACAAGCTCAAGAATATCTGAAGTAACTTGATAGTTTTAATGGAGGTATTTCAAATAACAAACATTTGAGGAGGTACATCAAAGTACAGGCAAGAATCAAGAGAATCTAAAGGAACCTATAACATCACTTTAAAAACAAGTAAGAAAATACCAAGCTACTATAGCTTATTTGATCCTGTCCCCAAAGACGAGAAATGAAGGTAATATTGCGCTATCAAATCACAAAGCAATTACTGACCTACTAGAATGTAGTGGCAGATTAAAAACTTTAAAACTTATAAAATACAGCAAGTTCCTTCCATTTTAATGAGTTCGTGACAATAACTACTTAAAAGAGAAAAAAATGACATAATCAACTTACAATCTTTATAGTCTTGCAAATATAACAGAAACAATTTAAAGAGTACAAAAAATTATTTAAAATTTCATCATCAAACTCATCATTCATCAGCAAGTTACCAATGTTTCACATCGGAGTTAAAAGAAAGTCCAAATACCAAAAATAATACTGTCAATTAAACAAAAGTAACACATTTACTTACTGCAGCTTAAAATATTGTAGTGATGTATTTATCCATTGTAATAAAACAAATCAAATATTTAAGTTAAGACAGTCTAGAAGCAAGTTATTGCTTACGACTCCTTTAAGATTTAGAAAACACTGAAAAACCAATATTGATCACTCAAAGTAACTTGATCCACAGTATGAACTACTAATTAGATAAAAACTAAAACTGATTCGTACAAAAGCTAAGAAAATACCAAAAGTGACAACCTGCAAAACAAAGTGATATCCTAGTATAACAGATCTTAAACAAGTTCACAATTTATACAAAACAGTAAATTGAACAGTTCCAGACAATGCAAGACTGCCTCCAAAAATTCCTGTGGTCAGTAAAATAACAGAAGGACCACGCAATAACATGAATGCACAGTTATTGTGTACCGTAAATAGATGTACTCAACAAGACATCAAGTGAAGTCCAACAACGTCCAAGTATCCACCATAGTAATAAACATCTAATTATACACACACAGATATATCTACATTACCTAACTTCACAACATGTATAGTTTTAATAATTCTGCTATGAACTCAAAGAGATAAAAACAATGAAAAATCCGATAAAGATTATATCTTCACCTCAGCATTCAGATTGCATTTGATCATATTCTGCACAAATTCAATAACACCTCGCCTCCTCCTCTCGGAGACAACAGTCGCCTGGATCTCCTCGATCACTCCCGCTGTGGCTTTCTCAGCTGCCCTCCAGCTCTCCGCTCCGATCTCTGATGGATGAGGGTTCAAAGGCTGAGCCGCCGCCAACAGAGGAGGCGGCGGCGGACTAAAATCAGCCAATAACCCATTTTGATGAGGCAGCCAAGGCTGCAAGTCCCCCATAATGACAAACTCCAAGCTAACAACAGGAAATTACACCAAAATTCCACAAAACCCAATAATTTTTTACAGGGTCTCACTGGGAAAAACTCATCTGGGCCACTCCCAAATGTGATCAAAACAGCGAGAAAAGGATCAGAGGAGGGTTTTAGGCGAGAATTTTGATATTGGTCAATGAGAAATCCCAACCCAAGAGCAAGAAACTACACGAATATTCCCCAAAACACAATAAAATTAACGCGGTTTCAGTGAGAAAAAGTTATCTGGGTCGGCCCCAAATGTGATCAAAACCACGAGACAGAGATCAAGAGAGGGTTTAGGGGAGAATTTCGATCTGGGTCGATGAGAAAAGGGGCTTCGAAGGAGCTTGGGGGGGTTTAATCCGAGGGTTTTGGTTTGGGGGGTGAGAGAAGGCAAGGAGACGAAGGAGAAAAGAGCTTAATTTGTTTTTGTCTGTGAAATTTTTTTTTTGGAGAAAAGTTAGAAAGAAAATAAAATAAAATAAAAACAGTAGGAGAGAGAGAGAGAGGGCATGGAATTTAGAGATAACTCTCTGTCCCCGTTAATTGAATCAAGATGTTACCATATAAATCCCAATATTTTTCCATCCCTACTTTGACCTTGTGCATGTCACACTGGCAATGATTATCCAAGATTATCCCTTTTTTGGGGAATTTTTACTCAGAGGGTATAGGCTTTTTTTTTTTATAATCGTGTTTAGCAATATATAGGAACAGACCTTGTTCTTATTAAGTTAATATAAGGACTTTAGTTTTGAATAATTATGGTAACAATTGTAAATTCTAATGAGTAAAACCCCTCCTCCCTTCTTTTGTTTTCTCAGCATTAATGAGGTTACTAGCAATTAAGGAAAGGATATTGCAAATAAGGGAGGAAATAATTAAAATGAGAGAGGTCAAACTAACAAGGGAATATTCATCCCCTCAGAACGCCTTGCATGCTGGTCTGGCGTTCTTATCCTCATCTAGGAGGATAGGGTGGGGCTGTTTGGTCATTTTACTGTCCCTTCTCCCCATGTAAAACTAAGAACGGCCTACTTGCATGCAAGGTGCTCGGAGGGGATGACACTCGTCTAATGGGATTGAACAACTGTTGTTGCATGTTAACATGATAACGATTATCTAATATTACTCTTCCAGCTTGTAGAATTTTTTTTTTACTCGAATGTTATAAGTTTTTTTCCCTGTTTTGGAATAAATAAGAATTAAGTTTTCTTTTGGAATAAATAAGAATTAAGTTTTACTTTCTTTGAGTTGATATAATTTCTTTAATTTTGACTAATGATGATACCAATTGTAAATTATTATGAGTCAAACTCCTCTCTTCTTTTCTCTTCTTAGCATTAATGGGCTCACTAAAAATTAAGGAAAGGTTATCCTATGAAGGAGAATGAAATAATTAAAATCAAAGATGTTAAACTAATGAGGGAATATTCATTTCTTTTGAACGCCTCACGTGTAGGCCTGATGTTTTTATCCTCATCGAAACACCCTTTAATAATGACATGCTTGCATACAAGGTGTTCTGATAAGACGATAGTTTTTTACTTCTCTGTTTCTCAGGTGTTGTTGTCGATGAAGGACATTGACGTAAGAATGTGAAACAATTAAACTTATTGATGATTTTGGGGAAAAAAAAACTATTCCTGAAAGAGGTAGATTTCACACTTTCAGTTCGACAAACACCCCCTAATTTTTTAGAATTAAAAAGGGAAGATAACGATCTTGAGAGTTGTAGGCCCCTTGTTGATCTGTTTAGTAAGAAATTTGTTAACATGGATATCTTTTCGATTCCTTGCTGTCATGTTTATATAACGCTTTCATGGAGCTCACAAAAATTTGTGTCATTATTACAATTATTATTAAGAATCACGATGTTCGGTGCGTTCATTAAAGTGAACACGTGGGGAAATCTTTATACCTCTAAGCATATATACACACACACATTACTTATTATTTATTCAGAGAAATATCTAAAAATACATTGAGCATAAAATGACTGGAAGAGGATGAGCTAGACTGAAGAAGCGAGGCGAGAAGTAAACTCAAACCTCACATTTTAATGAAACTTTACAATTAGACATTTCAACTTCATGAGAGAGAAATTAAAGCAGGCACAGCAAGTCTAGTTTAATTAAAATTGTAATCATGAATGATTTAGAATGGGAACATTGCAAAATACCTAATTATTTTTATGAAACGCTACAAATAGCATGCTTTATAGGGACCATGAACTACCCTCGCCAACTTAAAAAGATGAAAGAAATAAAGAAAACATAAAATAAGGACAATTTTTTTTAAATTTTTTTTTTCAATTTATATAGCAAAACCGACTTGATTAGAAAATAATCTGCAAAACCGACCCTTTTATTTGGAAAAGGGTAGGTTTTGAAGATGCGATGTTTTTTGAGCTACATGGGACTGCTAGCCCCATGTATTTCGGCCAGCAATTGAAATGCACGGGACTAGCAGTCCCGTGCATTTCATTTTTCTTTCGGATAGTCTCTGCTTTTTACTCGGGACTATCAGCCCCGATAAAAAACAGAGACTTTTTGGGACACAAAACCAATTGCACGGGACTGCCAGTCCCGTGCTTTCGGGGACACAAAACGAAATGCACAGGACTAGCAGTGCTGTGAATTTCCTGTGCACAAAAACCAGCACATGTTACTTTTCCTGTCAATTCCCTGTATAAACTCATATATCAAATCTAAAAATCATAAATTACACTATTGCATTTCCTGTCAATTCCCTGTATAAGCTCATATATCAAATCTAAAAATCATAAATTACACCACAAACTCACTTACAAATCCAACAAATCATTCCACAAACCCACTTACAAATCCAACAAATCACACCACAGCCTCGGATACAAATCCAAAAATCATCTCACATCCCGAAATAGGTTTGTAATGTACATACCAAAATAGGATTGTAACGTATACAACAATAATGATTAGTTTACATACATCCAAGAACTCTTCTCATCGTCTTTGTCTTCGGCCTCCTCCATCCCGGCCTAATATACAGGCACATGGTCAATAGAAGTATTACATACACACACAAACGCACTAGAGAGGAACTTAAATCTTGTTTCCAACAAAAGGTTTAACTTCAGTTAACGATGATCGGCTAATATGATATAATTATTCTCTGCATGTATATGCATGAAGATGTGCTCTATCGGAACCCATGCAACATTAACCAATGCGTAAACGCATGAAGATGTGTTACATCAGAACTCATGCAACATTATTTGTTTGTTTTCAAGTTTTGAATCCATGTATTGTTTGTTTGTTTTCAAAAATGGAAATAGGCTGACTGCTTATTTTAGAAAATGGCCGGGCTATCAAAAGACAAAGACTTGCAAAGGCCCCATTAGCCACTTCGGACACCGGCGCATGGTAAAAGACTGGTATACTCATTATGGATTAAGATTTACAAACCTGAACCTTTTTTTTTTTTAATTGAATCCGGATGAGATTCTACCACTCCAAGGCAAATACCACAACTACCATAAATGTCTTAACATATACACAGAAAGATGCAGAATTCATCAGTGAAGAATTCTTAATTTTAGAGAAATATTAATCACTCTAGGGCTTATCACAGTAAAACTTATCGGTTAATTTTAATTTAGTTTATTTTTCTAAAGAAAATTATTATAACTTTTTCCCCTCCTAAAGTCGACTTTGAGCATGTTTAGAAACAGGTCAAAGTGACTTAGAGCATCTCCAAGAGGCTCCTTATCCCATGTCCTAGCTCAAATTTAGGGAGTAGGATGTGAATAATTGGCTCCAACAAGCTCCCTATCCCATATTCCAAATATAGGGTCCTTGAGAGCATCTTCCAAATCAAAGACAAATTGAGACACTCCCTATATCTACAGTACTTTGGGGAGCATTGTTGGAGCACTTGCTCCTTATTTGACTCTCTATTTCCTAGGATGAGATATTTACTCCTCAAATATAGGGAAAAACTAGGATCATTGTTGAAGATGCTCTTATAAGCCAAAATACTATGAGTTGGGGTAACCCGGCGTACTTTTGAGTGGTTTATAAACCACATAGTTTGACCGAATAAAATACCACTTTACCTCTTAGCATTTAAGAAAATGTAAAAATCCTTTTTCTCTATCTCCAATCTTTTTTAATCGTTTTGATAATAAAGATAGATTATAAGCAACTCATCTACCAAACTAATATTAAAAGACTAGTACGCTGAGCACTACTCAAGTTGGATGTATGACATATCCTCGTACCAAGACTTTTTGAGCACCATTGATATCTACTTTCGATTTCCGTGCGTCAGATACGGACACAATTAAAGAAACACGGGCAATCAAATGAAGCATGAAAAAAACGTTGAAATGCAGCACAAAGATCTCATAATGAACTTGCACCAATATCCATTAAAAAACTAAGATAATTTTCCTGCCAGTACAAAACTCTCGGCTTTTGGTACAAAATAGAGAAAGAAAGCTGCTCAACAAAAGCTACAGCGAACAGAAACATTCTCAGTTTGGGTGACGCTCTGATGTACTTGGACAAAAGTACTCTCTGAATAAGGCAACGGAAAGCAATAGAGAACCTGAGAGCAGCAGGAGTTGTCTCAAGGGCAAAAGCTGCATCAAGCACGAGCTGCAGTTTAGACGCATCATCCTGCATCAAGAAACAAACACAAGAACATTTCTCAGTGATGATTAGTAATTAACAAAGCCAGTCAGTATCGTATTTATAGCATTTCGAAGAGGAAAAAAAAGGTCAATAAGATGTGTAGATTCATTTCATTCGACCAGCTATCGATATATGTTGGTCAAGATAATCATGCACCGAAAGAAAGGAGGAGATTGTTGTCAACAATCTCAAGCCACAAAGGAACTACATTTGTTGACAATAAGAGAGAGAGATGAGCCACTCGGTGAGAAGAATGACAGAAGTCATTAATGGATGCTAGCTTTCGGTGGTTTGTTGACAAGAGGGCCATTGTTGTTGATAAAGAGAGAAAAGAAGATGATTGTTTCTCTATATAAGCATCTGAGAGAGAAAGTGACTAGAAAAAAATTCATCAGAGCTTAAGAGATCAGTTATTGAGAGTGATTAAGAGAGAAATTAGACTTGTTATGCACTGCGGAATCTAAATCAAATCCGAGATAGGAGCACAAATCAACACCCAAAACAAGCACCACACAAGCAAAATACCAAATTTACGTGGTTCGACAATGTGCCTACGTCCACAGGGCAAGGAGGGGATAGATTTCACTAATAGAGAGTATAAATAGAGATTACAATCACTCAATAATCTCACAAATAACTCACTCTTAATTTGTACCTCTTCTCTCAAGCTCTCTCACAAAATTGCCCAAATAACAAACTCTAATTGCTCTTTTAATCAGCTCTCAATAACTGATCTCTCAATCTCTAATAATTTTTTTTTCTAATCTCTCTCTCTCGGATGCTTATATAGAGAAACAATCACCTTCTTTTCTCTCTTTGTCAACAACGGTGACCCTCTTGTCAACAAATCACCGCAAGTTAGCCTCCATTAATGACTTATGTCATTCTTCTCACCGAGTGGCTCTCCTCTCTCTCATTGTCAACAAATGTGGCTCCTTTGTAGCTTGAGATTGTTGACAACAACCTCCTCCTCTCTTTCGGTGCATGATTATCTTGACCAACAATATATTCTTTAGTGATGAGGCGATTAGGCCCATCATGCTAGTCACAGCAGAGCTCACTATTCCTTTCTTTTGGTAGCTCAATCTAATAAACGGGTAACTATATTAAAGACTTTATCCCAAATTTTAGGTCCGTTACATGAATAACATATTCTTCCATTTAGTTATTTAAGGGTCATTATCACATTGCTCTTAGTGTCCAACCAAGTTCTCTCAAAAGGTCTCCTAGTTAAGGGTTATCCTTCATCCCATAATGTTGGGGTTGTTACATAGATCATAATCTTCCATTCAACTTTGTAAGGGTTATCCTCTGTTAAGGAGATCATTGTCACATCCTTATTAATCACCTCTAACCAAGTTTTCTTAGGGCATGTTTGGATTTTGTTGGGGGTAGGAGAAGTTGAAATTAGGAGGGAGAAGGAAAAAGGGAAGTTCCCTCGCCCTCAGTCCCACCTCAATTTGCGGGGTACAAATTTTGTATTGCTGGGGTGAACTTAGGAGAAGTAGGGGGGACACTCTACCCCTTAAAGCTATCAAAACGGGGTGCATTGTCTCCCCTACCATTCCTTCTCCTCTATACCCCTCAGTCCAAACAGGGCCTTAAGCAAACACTTCCTCCTCCTTGTTAAAGGTTTATCCTTAGTTCCAATTATTTTGCTTGTTACATGAAACATATTCTTTAGGGGTTATCCTTAAGTTCATTATCATATCCTTCTTAATTGCTTACAACCAAGTTCTCTTTAAGCATATCTCTAGTTCTCCTTACACAGGTTAGCCATAATCTTATCACATAGCCTGACTAGCGGCTGGTGCACATTTAGTGTCCTTCGGTCCACATGACCAAACCATCTCAATTGACACCCCTCACTTTATCCTCAATATGAATGCCCTCTAACCTCCCATGCATGCTTTCATTTTTATCCTGCATCTTAGTGAACACCTGTGCATACAATGTGACATTCTCATTTCCAGTATTCCCATCCAAGAATGGTAAATATAAACAACCAATAAAGAGACAGCAAGGCAAATTACAGGATTTATAAGTTTCTCATCAGAAGAAAAGTAGCAGCCTACTCCATGAAAGTTTTAGGAAAACTGCCTAACCATCATAAAATATTCAACTTAAAACATTTTTCTTCCGGTTTCAATGGTAGAATTACCCTGTTTTATACCTTTAAATATGAACAGTGTTAATGAAAAAAGGCTTCAATGGTAGAATTACCCTGTTTTACACCTTTAAATATGAACAGTTTTAATGAAAAAAGGCGGGGTTTGAGAACCAATGACATAGGCAGCTGAAGAAGCATAAAAAAGGTGGAGGAAAAAGCAGTTGACAATGAAACCGTAGGGCAAAATTTCTGTGTTGCCATGTGCATCAAGGAAATTGTGTGATGTTCCAAGAAAAGCCCCTACAAAAACAATTTCTTTGACATATGCTGGAATATACAATGTAAATAAAATTAATAATCATTTCCCATCTTTAATGGCCAGAAAGCTAAAGCATATAAAAGCTAGTTGGCAAAGTGAAGCAGACGGTGATTACTATCGGGACCAGTTCGTCCCAAAGGCATGGCATAAAAAACCAATGGGGCAGACATCCAGTCCCGGACTGTCAAACTCTACCATAATAGCAGACAGGTAATTTGGTTACTAAAGTAGAAAATAGAACAAAAAAATAGAACTAATTGTGATTACACAAACAAATTTGAAAAAAGAAAATAAAAATCAAAACTCTACAATCATGGAAAACCAACCAATTAATAGCTCTTATTTAGAGTATGTTTCAAAAACACCGAAATTTAAAATATGTTTAAAAAAATATCAGTATCTTAAGTATGAAGGCTTCTGAATGGTATATGGGTTGAAAATATACAAAGCAATAACCAAGAGACAAACCAAAAAAAAAAAAAATCCGTGAACAGATATAACCTGTGAATACTAGAATTTAGAAGTCCAACTCAAATAAATGACTGCAAGCAGGCACTTGAAAACAAAGAGGAACATTAGTCATCAACAAAAAACCCTACATTGCACAATTTTAATTTATGCTTCTGTTGACACGTACATGGTAGTAAGATGTTTCCCATGAACGTAACGCCTTTCAAAAGCAAAAACTACAAACATGACACAAGATGCTAGGCTGACGAGAATAATCTAGAGTAGGAATCAAGTATAGAAAATTTTTAAAAATAACATTTTTTACTTTCTCCAAATTTAAAGAACTATTAATATCGTGAATTTTATTACTTTTTCCTTGATAAACTATTAAGGATTTGGCAACAACTTCCCTTTTGAACCCCGTAACTATCAAGTGGGTATAGATCCTATTATTATGATGGACAAATTTCAAAGACATAGAAAGTAATAATATTTTGGTGAGACTTTAAAAAAGTTCTTTTTTACTCTTCCTCTTAAACAGTTGATATTCTAAGAAACATTTATTAAAATAATCATAAACAACATATACTTACAAGCAACCACTTGACAACTATTAAGTTTCAATGCCAATGGCATTAATGCCAAAGTTAAGGCGGAAAAAATAGAAGGAGACATACCTTCCGTCTGAAGCGCTGAGGAGGCTCGCGGTTTCTCCTTTTCTCACGAGATCAAACCCTAACAACATGAGAGTGGATTGCACAAGAGACACAGTACTGCACCTTGGCATAAAGCTTGGGCAGAGCGTATCCTTGAAAAGAAAAAAACATTATTACAGAAAATACTGAAATAATGCCGCTGTGTACCATCATAGACACAAGCCTCCTAGACATCCCTTACAGCGGCTTGCTCAACAATATTCCTGACAAGAAACCTCTTAATGGCTTTGTCCTGCAAAACGCCAGAAACGCAATCAGCTTTCAGATTAAAGCAATCCATAAGCAATAAATAATAATGGATACAACAGAATGATTAAACAAAATATCCAGTATAACAATGCAAGGCTATATATGTACATATATTATCAATGATAACCCTAAGGAGGAGGTATTTATCTTTTAAAGGGCTAATTGGTTGCAACGGCTGAATGTACAGCAGAAGATTACAACAGAATAATTGTCAAGAAATACAAGGGTATATTTCACAAAGTTATCATGAGCTATGAGGGATTGACTACGATAAACTGCTCTTATTAGAGAAAAGTATCGCATATTTGCAATCAACGAGAAAACTACATGGTAGTTACTTAATAACACCTCAAACTACATGGTGGTTACTTAATAACACCTCAAAGACCACGACAGTTATCTGAAAATTCAAGATAGTTTTACCTACCATCAATTACTATTATTTAAGAAAAGCCACACTTTTGGCCAATAGTTTTGGTTCCACCCTTATCTATTACTAGGTGGAATGCACGTGGTCAAATATTATAATTGTTGATTTTTAGTTTGCATTTACTATAACATAGTTGCAAAAAAGTTTATGATCATCATAATATATTAAAAAGTTTTAGATATTTCAATATATAAAATCTTGTTGGTTTCAACACTTTACCTTACACATAATTAGTGAGGTATAAAATCTTAAAATATTAATGATCTAAGAGCAATTTAATGATTTGGAATTCTAATTTTAAAATATTAATGATGCAAGCACCAATATCTAAAAAACTATTATTATTAATGAAAAAATAAATCATGAATTCATCAACATAAAATGGTAGTTTTATCTGGTCATAGAGGATTTTGTTTAATTATAAAGAAATCACTCGCGCCTATTGTCTACTTCCACTTTCTATTATCTGGTGACCATTGACCAAGTATTATAGATATTCAAAAACCTTTTTAATGAATTTTCAAAGTTAGAATGTGCAAATTCAATCAAGAAAGAAAATATAAATTATGTGATCAATTTCAAAATCTGATATTATAATCTTCCAACATCTGCTCAACTAATTAATTAATTTGTCAAAATGTTTACTCTCTAATTTTAGAAAACTATAAAATATAATTTGAGAATGATTTAAACATATTTTGTACACATATGGATTGTATTTTAACAAAATAATATAGATCTATCCAATATTGAATAATATCCAAAAATTTAAGCTAAAGAGTTAAAAGAATCTAATAACACTCATATCCAAACTGTATGTTGCATAAAGGTGAGACATATAAAATGAACAACTTAATTTGTTAAATAATTTATTACAAATCATAAAAGATAAGAAGAACCATAAGGATCACATAATCATCCCAAATAAAGATTAAATTTCTCACTACGAATTTTGTAGCAAAAGATTTTCAGAGATACTGATAGACTTGCTATAAAATCAACTCTTATAAGATTGATGTCACATGTGTCTTAAATTATGTTTTGTTTAAGAGTTAATTTTAGAAAACTTTCCCTCAACTATGGGGGAAATGTTAAAAATCCCCCCCCCCAAAAAAAAACTAATTGGAATGGGTAAATGGTTTGTTTGTCAAATTTGGGGTGTTATAGTTAATCTATCTCAACTTCAAAATTTTGATTTAACCCTATAAACTTTTCTCAATTAACCCCTCAAAACTAATATCATTGAGTCGAATTCATTATGTGATAAGTACTTGACTTGGAAAGACCAAAATATCCCTCAACCATAAAAGAATTAGCTTGGTTTTTTGTTAGATGAAAAAAGTGAAGATTTAGAGGTAAAAAAATTTGTAAATTGGTCGTAATCCTTTTATTATCGGTTGAGAGTTTCTTTTAACTAAAGTGGCTTTCTTTAATAGGGCATTTTGACAAAATCACTTATTAAAGCCTTTTACATTAAGAGATGTGTAAAAGACCAAGAGAATTTTTATAAGACACGCTAAGTCGAAGGGTGTTTTCTAAAATCGCACCAAAGTTGAGAGGGGTTATCTACAACACCTCTATAGTTAGGAGGTTCTGTCAAATTAAATTAGTTGAGTGGTTTTTTTGAGACATTTCCCATACTTGAGAGAATTTTCAAAGAATTAACTATTCTTTTAAATTTAGCTCAAATATTTTATAATTCTATATTAGTACCTAAATTATAAGCAATTTCAAAAATTTAAGGGAATAATGTAGAATTATTGGAGATTTAAAATCAATGAAATGATATCTAAATTACCTTTAAATATTGCTCTTATAGGCAATATATGAAATATTGGCTGATATATCGCTCTATCGACTAATATAAAAGGTTAAATACTTTATCTTAATAATATTTATGGTTTTATATTATTTTCTTTATTTGGGGATTTTTTTCTCATATATAGATCATTATCGAAAATATTGGCTGGTATAACACAATCGAGTCATTTTTAATTTTGATTGTGGGCTTGCTTTTAGGTCGTGTTTGGAAACTAAAACTAAAGCACAAGTCACAAAAACCACAATTCATATCCCAATCTCTCCACTCTCAGCTCTCCCAAATCTCAAACATATATCTTGACGCAAATTCTTATGTTAAAATTCATCAATATCTGAGATTATAGATTAAAATGTTGTATTATGTATGAGCATTATCTCATATGGCACCCATATATTTTTTACATAACCCCGATTATTGAAATGCAGTATCATGGATTTTATTTGTCCAATACTTATGATGCCCAACACTTTGTAGTAGTCATTCGAAAGCCTCTTCTAAAGCTTTCTAAGCAAAGTATATAAATTCAGAAATAAATTCAGAAATATGATGCTTTGATTTTCCCACATTTCCTCTAGTATATAAATATAAGCTAACCCTCTGGCCTCATATTATATGATGAATATTATTTATCAAAGGGATCACATACTATTGCTTGTGGTTAACAAAGACTTTAAAATTTTATTGGCTTAATTAAATTAAATACCTGAGTTTGAATTGTGTGCACACGCATAGCGTGCACAAGAAATACCGGTAAAACATAAATGAAAGTTCATGCATTCAGTTTGTGGCTAGTCTCCCATACCAAGAGGCATTTCGTGCTGCTTTTTAAAATTTGTGTTGCTTTTTTCCGTACTTTGTGCAAAATCACTAATTACACATGGTAGTTTCATAAAATTACCCAAAAATAATGACATTGTTCCAAGTTAAAACTTTAAGGGGAGGCCTATCCGAAAAGAATCAGACCCAAAGGTCGCAATTATAATTTACAATCAATCACAGTAAACAACAGAAATGGCATAACAGCCACAAGTTGATGGCTTGATGACCTAGGGTTTGATATCGTCAAGGGATCGAACCTTAGGGCAGCATTTGCCGCAGTTGGGGCACCGGATGAAGTTGACGTGGCCCCTCCCATGCTTGTTGCGGTCGCCATTTCTGCGCTCGAAAGTCCGCAGATTGACAAAACAAACATCCTCAATCAGTCGCTAGATCGATTAAATACACGAGAGATGATTCGAGTGAGATCTAGGGTTTCTGGCTCTTAACATCGCTGGAGGTTGAAGACGATGACAAAGGGAAGGAAACCCTGACGATGGCGGCCGTCGTTTTGATGGGTCGTTCTAGGGTTTTGGATTGAGAGGTGTCTTTTATTGAGCGGTGGTGAGCTTTTTTACGTATACATCCTTCAAACTATGGGTTTTCACATTAACTCTTTGAGATTTAAAAATGACGAATATATGCTTGTATCTTTTGCAAGAGATCGAGGCTCCACTCCACAATATTCTTCATTAAAAAAAAACCCCTTTAACATTTGACAAAAATCATTACAGGATAGGAGGTAAAAAAATTGAGAGAGATTTGAGATTTGAGAAAAAAAAAAAAGATTTGAGGTGATGGCGATTTCGAGAGAGATTTTCGTCGAGAGGCCCATTGATTCAGAGAAATCTTTGGAGGTAAAAAATTTTATTGCTCGGAATATTTGGGGAGAGTTTTTGAAGCTCAGTTTTGTTGAGCCCACTTCATGGCCCGCTTTGGGGAAAAAATCAGCAGCTGATGGGATTTCTACAGGCGAGATTGCTGTGGATGGTTTTCGAGAAGAATCAGCGGTGGGAAGGGATGATGGTGAATGGGTTAAAGTGGTAAAAAAAATCGAAACCCTAGTTCGCCGCTTCTCAAAAATCCTGCTCCTCGGTGATTTCTTTCGGTTGATTTCGTTCGTAGAAATCGATTGTGCTTTCGTTGTGGGGGTTCGAATCATATGGCGAAGGATTGTAGAGATCCATTGGTCTGCTTCAGATGTCAAGAAGTGGGTCATGAGGCGAGATTTTGTAGATCCGGAGTTCTTGGCCATGGATCTGATACCAGTGGTCGTGGGAATGGTGGTAGAGGCGTTGGAAATGAAGGTAGAGGTCGTAATTTCGGTGGTAGGTTTTTTTCTGGAGGTCGTGGTAATGGAGGTCGTTTTGGGGGAAGATTTGGGAGATCTGATGTTAATCCCTGGCAATGGCAAAGAGAGAAGACGGCTTTTTCTTCATCAGGAACTCAAGATCGATCGTCAAGAAATCAAGATCGACCTCTGAAGAATGTTCATTTAGACAAAGGTAAAAGACCTATTTCATTGGTGGAGAGCGAAAAATTGCATGATTCTGTGCTGCAGTTCCAAGATCAAGGACCGAGGGATTTTGGGGATCTGGAGGCTGAGTTAAAAATTTCAAGTGATCGCCCTCGTTTCTCTGCTATTGTTCTTAATTTTGAAGGTGAAGTGAACTCTGGTTTTCAAAAATTTAGAAATTATGCTATTATTTCTTTTGTGGAAGGTGGTAATGTTTCCTTGGAAAGGTTAGAGTTAGATTTGAGAGCCTATTTCCCTATGAATAAGCATTGGAACGTGAGATTGTTTACAAATGGCGAGGTTTTGGTTAAAATTCAACCTTGGAGACAAATGGATGATATGATCAAGATGGGGGTTATTTCTCTGAGATCTTGTAAAATTAAGCTCCGTCGTTGGAATGCTTGGGAAGGGAATGTGATTGAGAAAAGAAATTCTTGCGTATGGATCAAATTGAAAAATGTTCCACCTCATCTGTGGAATAAGGAATCGTTTGATTTGATGGTGAAGCCATTTGCGGACCTTGTAGAACTTGATTCTTTGACAAGTGCTGGTACAGAATTTGTGGATGCTGTGATGCTGGTTAGGTGCTTAGAGTATATTGATGTTCCTAAGATGTTGAAGATTTATGTTGGCAAGAATCAATACAACGTAGAAGTGTCCATTATGTCTGTTATGGGGGATATTAGCGAAGGAGAAAGGAAAAAACAGAAAATAGATCAGGAAGAATCAGATGCTAAACAGAATTCTTATAATGATAAATGGTTCAAGGGAAGAAAAGATAGTGGAACTGGGTCCTCTTCGTTGATAGGGTCTGATAATAATTCTTGGTCTGTTAAACAAGATTTGAGGAAAACTCCATGGGGATCTCCTGCTGCTAGGCTTTGGATGGATGCAAAAAACTTTTATCAAAAACATAGCTCTGGATGGGAACCTTGGGATTGTAGGCGTATAAAATTGCCTATAGGTCCCACAATACAGCTCGACGACGCCAATTCAACAAACGGACCATCGAGCGACGTATCCAAGCACGACCGTTATCCCGCCGACGCCGAAGCCAAGCCATACGCAACGGAGCAGGTTAACGAGGCGACGAAGCCAACAAATCACACCCAAGCAGTGGAATGCATCCACTCGCACGCGGAATCGAACCAACGTTTCGGGGAATCACCGAGTCATCTAAACAAGAGCGAACTCGGTGATATAACGATCGAATCAAGATTGGTTTCGGACTCGAACTCAGAAGTGGGTTTACTGCCATATTTGGAATCGGATCAAAACGAATCGAATCCGAACAAGTCAACCACACAACCGAATCGAAGCCCAAATCAACAACGAATCGGAACCCGAACGACGGAATCCGAACAACGAAACGAACACAAGCCCACACCTAGGGGGGGCTCGGCCAAAGCCGAGCCACCCATGGGTGGCTCGGCCAAGAGCCGAGCCACCTATAGGTGGCTAGGCCCAGAGCCGGCCACCTATAGGTGGCTAGGCCCTGTTTTGTGCCCAAGGCACAGTCTCGAGTGCCTATAAATAGGCCTTGTGCTCATTTGGTTCAAAGGTTGGATTTTGGAGGGTCGAAGCTCTGCCGGATTGGAATCTGAGATCTAAAAAAGATTGGAGCTTTAGAAGATTGAAGACTTGGACTTTAAGATCCGGTGCTCGGCGATCATCCACGCCAAACAAGGCAAGAGTTCGAGAGGGACCGGATCTGAGATCTACACGATTTTCCTCCGGATCTAAGCTTGGTTCTTAGATCCCGAGAAGAGTCTCGAATTCGCTTGGTCGATTTCGACACTTGGGCTACTATTTCCTTGGTGAATTAGTACCCCATCCGGCTATTATTTCCTTCGTGAGATAATACCCGTCATATCGTGTAGATCCGACCGGATCGAGATCACGCGGTGGTCCACGGCAAATAACCCCGGCGCAGGCAAAGAACCCACACAAAGCGAGTGACCGCAAAACAGGAGCTCGCGATTCGTTCGACATAAAAGGAAACAAATTGTAATCTTTCTTTTTCGTATTTTGATTTTTATTGTAACCGGATCTTATAAAAAGACCGGATTTTTGTAACGCATAAAGTTGTTAACTAAGATGGCAATGATATCAATGAAGAAAGACACAAATTTTCCCGCGAACAGGGATGGTAATATGATGAAGGTTAATAGTGCAGAACTTGTTCCAGAAAAGATGATGTTGGATGGGATAGAAGAAAATGTTATTAACATGGAAAAATCAGAAGATGATATTAGCAAAGATGAAGAAGTTGTTATTAATATTCCTTTGTCTCCTGAAGTTAGAGCAGAACCAATTGTGGGAGAGGAATCTAACATAAGTGATGATTACAAAGGTAAAGCTATTGTAGTTAGTGAAGATTTTACTGCTGATAAAGGGATATCAATTCCATATAACTCTGAGGATGTTGTAACTAAAGAAGATGACATTCTTATGATTCCACCTTTGAAGTCCCTGCCACCTGAAGATTGTAATACGAAGGTGTCTTTTGTCAGAAGATGTGCCAGATTTGCTGCTCTTGAACCAATGTCTGCTTTAGATAGAGCTACTTCAAGAATGGAGCAGATGGATAATAATTTTACTCCTGGAATCAGTGGTGGTTCAGGTGAATCTTCTTCTTCTTCTATGGGTTCTTCTTTTGTTCCAATTCTGTTTGAGACTTGTTCTAACTACCAATTACAGAAATATGCATCTAAATGTGCTCTTTTTCTTGAGCCTCAGGATAATTTTGATCCTATTAAAAAAGTGAGGCAGATGGAACAAGAGAGAGCTACTTTTGAGTAGACTCTGCTGTCCCTTTTCTGAGGTGTTTGTGTTTAGTATCATGTTGATTACATGGAATGTCAGAGGTTTAGGGTTGGACACAAAAAGATTTGGTGTTAGAGATTTCTGTCAATTGAACAAATTTGATATTATTTGTTTACAAGAAACTAAGCTGAATTCTGTTACAGAGAATATTTTAAAAAGCTTGGGGGTAATTTGTTTGACTGGTCTTTTGTACCCTCTGAAGGCTCTTCTGGTGGAATTATGATTGGATGGAATAGCTCTAGTTGGAAGATGATACAAGAGAAAGCTGATAAATATGTTCTGACTGTGGTTTTACAAAGCAAAAAAATAATCTTAAATGGACTCTTTCTTCAGTTTATGGTCCACACTGTAATAAAGAGAGGATGGTGTTTTGGCAGGAGTTGAAAAATATTAAAATTGCTTTTTCAGGCCCTTGGATTGTGGTGGGGGATTTTAATGTTACTTCTAATTCTTCTGAAAGAAAAGGCAAGAGTAATTATAGAAGAGAAATGGAGGAGTTTAATGATATTATTAATGAGTTGGAATTGATTAACAGTCCTTTACATGGGAGGAAATTCACTTGGTCAAACAAGAGGAGGTCTCCTTCTATAGCTAGGTTGGATAGAGTTTTTTTCAACTCTGATTGGGATGATATTTTTCCTTTTTCTAAACAGCAGGGGCTCAGCAGTCAATTATCTGACCATGCTCCTATTAGTTTTGATTTTGGGGATAATCAATGTTATGTCAAAAAATTCAGATTTGAAAAAATTTGGTTGAGATCTGATGATTTCCTAAATATTGTGCCTGCCTGGTGGAGATGTGCTCCTTCAAGTGTCTCTGCAGCTAAAAACATTGTTGGTAAACTCAGATTTATGAGGAAATGTATAAAACAATGGGTGCATTTAAATTTTCATAGTGTGAGACAACAAAAGAAAGATTTATTAGATAATCTTTTATCTTGGGAAGTTTTGGAGGAAAATAGAGATTTGACTGATGATGAGTTGATAAAAAAGAATGATACTGTTTTACAGTTGAATGAAATCTTATTACAAGAAGAACAAATGTGGAAACAGAGGTCTAAAGCTCATTGGTTAAAAGAGGGGATAATAATACTAAGTACTTTCATAAAATTGCTAATGGGAGAAAAAGAAGTAATTTGATCTCTTCAATTACTCATAATAATGTGGAAATTAGCTCTGAAGATGGTATAGCTCAGGTTTTTTTCAACCATTACAAACAAATTTTTGGGAATAAAGTTACTAACAGGTGTCTCCTTGATTGGAATAGATTGTTCCCTGAGTTTGATTGGGGATCCAAAGACATTGAACAACCTTTTTCGGTTGAAGAAGTTCATAAAGCCATCTTTGATATGAATGAGGATAAATCCCCTGGTCCTGATGGTTTTTCTGCTCTTTTCTTTCAAGTGTTCTGGGATACAGTGAAAGATGATATTATGAAATTGTTTGAGGAATTCTATGATGGTACTTTAGAAATCAATAGATTGAATTATGCTCACATTGTCCTTATTCCAAAAAAGGAGGATTCTTCTGCTGTTAATGAATACAGACCCATCAGTCTTCTTAATGTGATATATAAAATGATTACTAAAGTCCTTACTAACAGGTTGAATACTAAGCTTGATTTGCTTATTGATCCTTTACAATCTGGTTTTATTAAAAATAGATACTTGCTTGATGGGGTAGTTGCAGCTCAGGAGATTATCAATGATTATTTTCATAACAAGAAAAGAGGGGGAATTTTATTAAAGCTAGATTTTGTGAAAGCTTATGATATGCTTGATTGGGATTTTATTTTTGATGTTTTGAAGGCTAAAAAATTTGGGGATAAATGGGTGCATTGGGTGAAAGTATGTTTACATGGGGGTATGTCTGCCATTGATATTAATGGTAAAACTGGGAAGTGGATCAGGTCTAATAGAGGGGTACGTCAAGGTGATCCTTTGTCTCCTCTTTTGTTTGTTTGGCAGCAGACTCTTTTACCAAAATGCTAAATTTAGCTGTGGAATCCCATTTTATTGAAGGGTTAGGACCCAATAATATGAGAGAGAAAATTCATTGTTTGCAGTATGCAGATGATACACTGATTTTTTGCAAAAATAATAGGGTACAGTTGACAGTTTTGAAATTGATTCTTTACTGTTTTGAATTAGCTTCTGGGCTACAGATTAATTTTAACAAGAGTGTTCTCATTGCTCTTGAGAATGATGAATCATTACAACAAGGTTTGGCTACTATGATGAATTGTAAAAGTGGTAGTTTTCCTATTACTTATCTTGGGATGCCTTTAAGACCTGGGAAATTAAAAAAAGATGATTGGTTTCCTCTGATTATCAAAATTGAGAAAAGATTATCCTTATGGAAAGGAAATTCTTTATCTCGAGGAGGTAGATTAGTATTAGTTAATGCTGTTCTTTCCTCGATACCAACTTTTTGGCTCTCATATTTTTTATTTCCTTTATGGGTTATTGGGAAAATTGATATGATGAGAAGAAGGTTTTTATGGAGTGGTTCTTTGGAACATAAAGGGTGTTCTAACTTGGTTAAATGGGAAGAAGTGTGTAAACCAAAAAAGTGTGGTGGTTTGGGAATTAAAAAACTGAAAGTTATGAACAAAGCCCTTTTAGGGAAATGACTATGGAAATGGTTTGATGTTAAACCTGGTCTTTGGAAACAAATCAGTTTTCATAGTTATTTTGAAAAAACACCTTGGTCTGAATTCTTATATTCTGACAGATTGCATCTTTCATATTTTTGGAAAGGTATTTTGGTCAATGCTAACAGCTTCTTATGCAGCACACGAGTGGAGATTGGCAAGGGAAATTATGCTTTATTTTGGTTGGATAAATGGTTAGGGTCATTTACTCTTGCCTCATTATTTCCTTCTTTGTTCTCTATTACAACATCTCCTTATGCTTGTGTGAGTAACCTGAGGAAGTTTGAAAATGATGTGTGGAGATGGGAGATTCACTTTCAAAGGCAGTTGACAGGTCGTTTAGTTTTGCAATATCTTAATTTGATGAATTTTATTAACTCAAAGAACTTCTTGTATCATGAGGATAAAAGAGACTGGTTATGGGAGACAAACAAGATGTTTACAGTCAAGTCCTATTATTTTTTTCTTATTGATGGAGGAGTGAGATATGAATGTATGAATTTATGGGGCCTCCCTGTTCCTTTAAAGGTCAAGGTCTTAGTTTGGTTGGCTTTAAGGGAGGGTTTGAATACTAAAGATATGCTGAATAGAAAGGGTATTCAAGTAGAGAAAACATGTTGTTTATGTTCAAAAAAAGATGAAGATCATGCACACTTATTTCTTAATTGTGAGTTTGTTTGCTCAATTTGGAGATCTATTCAATTTAAGTTGAATACTGATAATGAGTTTAGAATGAACTCTTTGAAAGAAGTTTGGCTTGGCTGGAGTTGTGATATTGGGGGTAATTCTAATTTGAGGAAGTTAGTGTGGATTTGCTCCCTGATCTGGATTGTGTGGCAGGAACGCAATGATAGATTATTTGCTAATAAGCAGAAAGGATCTCTTCTTCTCTTAAATAAAATTGTGACTTATTCAACCTTCTGGTTAGGTTCTAAAGAGATTTCTGCTCGAGCTGCTAGGTTACAGGAAAGGAGGAGAAAGAAAACTGCTGGGAGACTTAGTAATGTTGGTGCATCTGCTGGTGGAAGAACTGAGCTCCAAGTGATCCAGCTGGAATGAAGCTTTCGCTGATCGTTGGTTGTGGTTGGTGGATGGAAAAGATAAGTATTTTGATTTTGGTGTTGTATATAACATGGGGTTGTTTTTTGGCACATTTGTGTGCTGTGCTGGTTTTCTTTTGTTCTCTTTTTGGGAGACTATGTCTGATACTTTGTCGATGGAGGTGTGATGTGGTTTTGTAAGTTTTGGTTTGAACAGTAGTTCATACTCTATGGTTGGGAGTATGTTCTGTTTATGTAACAACCATCTATCTTAATTTAGCTGGCTGGAATACCTTTGTGGTATTCCATCCTTTCTCTCAAAAAAAAAAACTCTTTGAGATTTTCATATATACACTCAAATCATTTATATTTGCAGACTTATCCGTCAACTCATGTACTTTTTAAATGATTGGTTAGTAACAAAAAGGTTGAAAAATAAACCTCCCAGTCAGGGGCTGTTTGATTGTATATTTTTATAATGTAAAAGGATGGAAAGTATAAAAAAATGGGTCTTAATGTCAGCTTTCATCACTTTATATTGTTTGTTTAAATTCTTTTTTACATGAAAAGCTTACACATTTTAATGAGGTGTCACCGAAAGCAAAATCACCAAAATTAGGAGTGATTTTGTTGGAAAGCTGACACAATGTCATAAATGTGTCTAAAAAATAATAAAAAAGTCAAAACCTTGTAGAAAGTGGTGATGTAGATAACCACTTTCCATTTTGTGTCATAAATACTCTAGTTTACATTATACTATCCAAACAATGTAATACTATTATTTTAGGATTCACAAAGATTCCTAACCAAACAATGTAAACATTCGAATGGAAAGTGGTGAGGTGGATAACTACTTTCTATTTTGTGTCATAAATACTCTAGTTTTCTAAAGACATCCAAACAGCCCCTCAGTAAAGAAAACATAAGCCATTTAAGTGTCCCCCCCTCCTCCTGCAAAAATCTAAGGTAAATATTTTAATAGCTGAGAAAAATGTCAGTTATTTTAAATCACATACTTGTCAAGTGGCAATCTAATGGTGTTAATTAGGGATATCAAGGTCAAAAGTTTAAAAGGAATTCTCAAATTTCTAAAGGTTAGTGGTTATCTATTACATGCTCAAATCAAAATAGTCATGACGAGTTTTCTCGATTACCTCCCATAGTTGAGAGTCTATTTTTTAATGAGAAAATTGCTTCAAGGCCCCAAAAATGGAATCTAGATGTGTCTCAGCCCTTGTAGTTTTTCTAATGTGTATTAGCCCCAATTACACTTCCCAAGATGTGATTCAGCCCTATTTCCACTTCCCAAGAGAAAAAAATCCAAAAAACCCCAAACTACCCCTTTTCTTCTTCTTATCCTTCTCCTTCTCTGCCTGTCCTTTTTTTTCCATGGAGACCACAACCTGATCCTCACTCTCCTCATCACCTCCCAGCCCACCATCTTCATCTCCGACCGCTCCCTCGCCCACCGCGCCCTCATCCACCACTGGTCCACTTATTCGACCGCCTCCTCACCATTGATTCCAACCGCGTCCTACTCCCCGTTATATCCACGTCTTCTGTCTCTCCGTTAGCCATGATTTGAGGGAGTAAGATCTGTTCCTTGTTCTGATCTAGGGATTCCTTTTCTTGTTGGATCTGCAATATCTGAGCTAAAAAAAGCTTTCTTTTGATGTTTTCTTTGTTTCGAAGCTTGCCCCTTTTCTTTCCCTTAATAGCTTTTATGAGTTTAAGAGCAAAGATCTGTTCTTTATACAGATTTGTAAATACCAACTTTTTTTTGGCAAGAGCAAACTATGACAGAGTCTAGTGATCCGATAACAGGACACATCATCTCCACCATCATTGGAGGCAAAAATTGTGAACCTAAAAGAGTAAGCAACTCCAAGATTGAAGCTTTATGTGAAATTGATAATGGAATATTTCCCAAGTAAATCATGTGCGTCTCTGTTTACACTTGTAGACTATTAGCTATATGGCTTGTGAATTTATCTACTATCCAACTCAGTGAAGAAAATGGCGATGGGGATGAAGTCAATTGGCGGTAGATGAGGCTTATCGGGTTATTCGGTTTCGGATATGTGTCGGATGGTATATCAGACTCGGAGATGGTCGGCGATCGACGGTAGAAGGTGGGGCCCGTCACTGGAGATGGATAGTTGGAGGGATGAGGAGGGGTAAAGGGAAAAGCGGCGGTGATGAAGGCGGATGTGAAACACTTTTGTAACAAACCGATCACCACAACCGATCAACTTGCAACGAACCGATCATCGATTAATATGAGTTGCGGATATGAAACACTTTTGTATGTATGAACTGAAATAATTTTGGGTGTGTGTAATAGCTAAATACTTTTGTATGTATGTAGTAGCTGTGTATATGAACTAAAATACTTTTGTAGGGATGTGAACTATAATGCAAATATGATATCTAAAATTGATGCACAAATTTGTCCTATTAACTATTGAAATACTTATATATGTCATTAACTACTAAAATACTTTCGTTAGCTTGTTAATGTTTCCGGTAAAAGTTGCTGTTTTCATTACTTTGATATCTGTTACA
>BQKN01066956.1:315996-356995 GCA_022839385.1 Asparagus kiusianus
CGACGTCAGTTGAACTCTTGTAAACCGGGTAGTGACGTTCAATCGTTACTCGTTAACACTGAGCTGTGTGCGGGGACCTATCGGCAATTTTTGATGCCTACAGTTAAGTTACTATATTAGATTGTTAGATTAATGCACAAATTTGCCCTATTAACTATTGAAATACTTATATATGTCATTAACTACTAAAATACTTTTGTTAGCTTGTTAAGTTACTCTATTAGATTGTTAAGTTACACATGTAACATGTTAACCTTTTTTGGTAGCTTGTTAAGTTACACAGATAACATGTTAACTTTCGCATGTAGATTGTTAAGCTACACAGATAACATGTTAACTATTTTTGTTAACTTGTTAAGCTACACAGGTAACACGTTAACTTTCGCAGTTAGATTGTTAAGCTACATAAATAACATGTTAACTTTTCTTGGTAGCTTGTTAAGTTACACAGATAACATGTTAACATTCACAGTTAGATTGTTAAGTTACACATATAACTTGTTAACTTGTTAAGTTACACATGTAACATGTTAACTTTCGCAGTTAGATTGTTAAGCTACTCAGATAGCATAATTATATGCTCACCTATAAAAAATGTGAATGTGGAGGATTTATATATGTCAAGAGCTGTGTATATTTGTCTTATTAACTATTGAAATACTTATTTATGTCATTAGTTGTGTATATGAACGTTAAGGATTTACATGTTAACTATAATCTATACAAACTATAATCTATACATAAATTATAGTTAACATGTTAACCATAGCTGGGGTGTAATGTGATACAACTACAAAACTACTTTATAGGTTGACATATACTTATGGTTAACATGTTAACTTATGGATTAAGAGTTAACATGATATTTATTATAGTTAACAAATTACATTAAGAGTTAACAACTAATCAACTATAGTTAACATGTAATGGATTATAGTTAACCTCATTCTGTTGTGCGTAAGTATATACCAGATTAGGTTAACTTACTATATATTATAGTTAACAGGTAAATCCTCAACGTTCATATACACAGATAATGACATAAATAAGTATTTCAATAGTTAATAGGAAAAATATACACAGCTATTGACATATATAAATCCTCAATGTTCACATTTTTTGTAGGTGAGCATATACTTATGTTATCTGAGTAGCTTAACAAGCAAACAAATAAAGTTAACATATTAGTTGGGTAAATTAACAAGTTAACAAAGAAAGTTAATAAGTTATCTGTGTAACTTAACAATCTAATTGTGAAAGTTAACATGTTATCTGTGTAACTTAACAAGCTACCAAAGAAAGTTATCATGTTATCTGTGTAGCTTAATAATCTAACTGCGAAAGTTAACATGTTACCTGTGTAGCTTAACAAGTTAACAAGTTATCAAGTTATCTGTGTAACTTAACAATCTAACTGTGAAAGTTAACATGTTATCTGTGTAACTTAACAAGCTACCAAGGAAAGTTAACATGTTATCTGTGTAGCTTAACAATCTAACTGCGAAAGTTAATATGTCACCTTTGTAGCTTAACAAGCTACCAAGAAAGGTTAACATGTTATATGTGTAACTTAACAATCTAATAGAGTATCTTAACAAGCTAACAGAAGTATTTCAGTAGCTAATGACATATATAAGTATTTCAATAGTTAATAGGATAAATTTGTGCAACAATCTGACAATCTAATAGAGTAACTTAACAAGCTAACAAAAGTATTCGGTAGTTAATGACATATATAAGTATTTTAATAGTTAATAGGATAAATTTGTGCATAAATTTTAGATATCACATTTGCATTAGAGTTCACATCCCTACGAAAGTATTTCAGTTCATATACACAGCTACTGCATATATACAAAAGTATTTAGCTATTACATACACCCAAAAGTTTTTCAGTTCATACATACAAAAATGTTTCACATTCGCAACTCATATTAATCGGTGATCGGTTCGTTGCAAGTTGATCGGTTATGACGATCGGTTCATTACAAAAGTGTTTCACATCCGCCTCCGCCGCTCTTTTCTTTGCCCCTCCTCATCCCTCCAACTATCCTGTTCCAGCGATGAGCCCCACCCTCTACCGTCGATCGCCGACCATCTTCGAATATGATATACCATCTGACACAGATCCGAAAACCATTAACCCGATAAGCCTCATCTACTGTCCTTTGACTTCATCCTCATCGCCATTTTCTTCACTAAGTTGGATAGTAGATAAACTCACAAGCCATATAGTTAATCGTCTGCAAGTGTAAACAGAGACACCCATGATTTACTCGGGAAATATTACATTATCAATTTCACATAAAGCTTCAATCTTGAAGTTGCTTACTCTCTTAGGTTCACCATTTTTGCCTCCAATGGTGGTGGAGATGAAGTGTCATGTTACCGAATCATTAGACTTTGTCATAGTCTGCTCCTGCAAAAAAAAAATTAATATTTACAAATCTGCATAAAGAATAGATCTTTGCTCTTAAACTCATAGAAGCTATTAAGGGAAAGAAAAGGGGCAAGCTTCGAAACAAAGAAAACATAGAAAAAGCTTTTTTTAGCTCAGATATTGCAGATCCAACAAGAAAAGGAATTCCTAGATCAGAATAAGGAACGAATCTTACTCCCTCAAATCATGGCTGACAGAGAGGCAGAGGACGTGGATATAACGGGGAGTAGGACACTGTTAGGATCAATGGTGGGGAGACGGTCGGATAAGTGGGTCCCGTGGTGGACGAGGGTGCGGTGGGCGAGGGAGCGGTCGCAGATGAAGATGATGGGCCGGGAGGTAATGCGGAGAGTGAGGATCGGATTGTGATATCCATGGAAAAAAAGACAGACAGAGAAGGAGAAGGAGAAGGAGAAGGAGAAGAAGAAGAAGAGGGGTAGTTTAGAGTTTTTTGGATTTTTCTCTATTGGGAAGTGAAAATAGGGCTGGATCACATCTTGGGAAGTGTAATTGAGGCTAATACACATTAGAAAAACTACAGGGGGCTATGACACATCTAGATTCCATTTTTGGGGCATTGAAGCAATTTTCCCTTTTTTAATTATAGATTATTCTACAATTTGGACAGAAACAAACACTTGATTTACTTTTTTTTTGGGAAAAGAAATGCACAAATCTGGCTACTTTATAACTGTTGATGTTAGATATCAAATATGGGGTTGTTTGTGAGTTTGTGGAATAATTAGAGTCCTCTTAACTCTTTCTGATGAGTGGTTCTAAGGCTCATTGTTCCTCCCTGCACATGAAGGAACTCGTAAGAGGGTGGAGTTGGGTTCTTCGGTTGTTCATCGGATGATCAAGTTAGTAGCTGATCTTGAGTGGGAAAGTATTAGTTATTAGTTACGTAAAAAGGTCAGAGAGAGTTACCTTATGTAGTGTTCCTCATTTTATAGTGGGTTTGAGGGACAAGAAGGTAACTTGGGTCGAGTCCAGTTAGGCAGCTGAGTTGGAGGACACATGCCATGTGTCGATTGCTGAAGAAGCCGAGTCACCTGCTTATTTATTATGAGAATGATAATAGGTGCTTGGTGCTGACTAGATCCGATGAGTCATAAAGACTATGGGGGCTAGAGTAATGATGATGTTGTCAAAGCAGTTAATACGATAGTAATCGGTTGGGCGGGGGTTCGCGGTAACGCCATCCTTCGACTCGTCAAGTCCAAGGCTAAGAAGTACCGCATTTTGATTTCGACAACACGAGATGTCGGCTGAACGGAGGGTCGAGTTGGATCGCTTATGGAGTTAATTAAGGGGTTGGCCGAGTAGTATCGCCTTTTGACTCAGTTATGCGAGATATCGGTTAATCAAGTCGCACATGCTGAGGCAGATGTTATCTTGGTCTTGAACTAGTCTGGTTAGACATAATGTAAGACACATGTCGACTTCTTTATGGAGATTAATATTTAGTAATTTAGGGGTTATAACAACAACTAAGCAAGATATCATGCGGATTTAGAAAAAACTTACTACAATAAAGATCAATAGATCCATATGATGGATTTAAGGCTTAGTTTGCTACAACAAATGCTGAATGCAATATTTGTTGCATGTAAAGTTGCAACACATCAAACAATCTTTTAGCACAACAAACATTTGATTTACCTAAAAAATGCATTCTCTACATCAAACTATGACATTTGCAAAGTTCAAGGTGTCTGTACAAAACCCCCAAAGTTCAGGTTTTTTGGGTGAAATTTACCTTTTTTTTCCCACCATATTTCTCAACGGATTGTGGTACAGGACCCTAAAATATGAGACCCTACACGAGATTGGTGAGATGTCGGCGACCTGCCCCATCATGCACTATTTTTATTTCTCAACGGTCAAAAAATTGAAGCTTATCACCATGAAGCCATCTCCTTCTTCTTCCTCCTCCTACACTATCCCCATCATCACCCAAATCCTCAACCAATCCCAAACCCTAACCCAACTCAAACAAACCCAATCCATCCTCATCAAAACCAACCTCATCAAATCCCTCTCCAGTCTACTCCTTCATCATTTCACCACCCTCATCAAATCCTACTCAACCTCAATCTTCCCCATTCAATCCCTTCACCTCTACAACCACCTCTGCCGTCTCAACCTCAAACCCAGCAGCCAAACCTTCACCTTCTCGCTCAAAGCCTGCTCCCGTGTCCCTGTCTTCGAGCTTGAACCCGATATCTTACCTTTCCTCCAAAAGGGTCTTGAGATCCACTGCCGAACATTCTGTAGTGGATACAATCAGGATGTTTATGTTCATAATTCGTTGATTACAATGTATTCAAATTGTGGGTCGCTTGGTTGTGCACGCAAGGTGTTTGATGAAATGGATCAGAAGAGTATAGTCACATGGAATGCGATGGTGGTTGCTTATAATAGATACAAAGACTTTGAGTCTGCCGATTGGGTTCTTTCCCGGATGCCGGAGAAGAATGTATCGAGTTGGAACGGCTTAATTACGAGGCATGTGAGGGTTGGGGATGTTGCAGGTGCGAGGAAGGTTTTTGATGAAATGCCTGAGAGGGATTCGGTTTCATGGAATTCGATGATTGCAGGTTATGTGAGGGTGAAGGATTATAAGAGTGCCGTTTGGATGTTTAAGAGGATGTTGAGTAATGGCTTGGAGCCGACGGAGTTGACTATGGTTTCGGTGCTTGGAGCTTGTGCAGAGACTGGAGAGATAAAGATTGGGAGAGAGATTTATACATGCTTGAAGGAGAAGGCTTTTACGATTGATGGGTTTGTGGGCAATGCACTCTTGGATATGTTTGCAAAATGTGGTAATTTAGAGGTAGCAAGAGAAATATTTGATCAAATGGGTGCTAAGCATGTGAGCTGTTGGAATTCGATGATTGTGGCATTGGGAGTTCATGGCTTTTGTGATGAAGCAATTGAGTTGTTCTCGAAAATGGACCAAAAGCCAAACCGGCTTACTTACCTTGGAGTCTTGCTGGCTTATAGTCACAAGGGATTGGTAAAAGAGGGGAGAGAGTTTTTTAGGAAGATGGTAGACGAGTATAAGGTTAAGCCTGATATCAAACATTATGGGTGTATGGTTGATATGCTTAGTAGAACGGGATTGGTGAATGAAGCATATAAGATGGTTAAGTCAATGCCAATGAAGGCGAACTCGGTGATCTGGAAGACATTACTTGGGGCTTGTAAGGTTCATGGGAGTGTCGAGTTGGCAGAAGAAGCTTTTCAAGAGCTTAGTGCAATTGGTCCTTTGAATGACAATGATTATGTTTTGATGTCGAATGTTTACGCAGAAGCTGGGAGATGGAGTGATGTTGAACGGTTGAGATGTGGGATGATTGGGCAAAGTATTTCAAAGAAGGTAGGTTATAGTCAGATTGAGCTAAGTTGAGAGTATATAATCATGCACTTTTTGTCACTGCAAGGAGAGTTTATAATCAGTGTGGCTAAGAAGATGGTTCTTTAATGACATCCCTGAGATGAACAAAGGCCTTGATAGAGCCTGTTTACTGGAATACGTATATGATTCTTATAATCAAGCTGAATATTTATCAAATCAATTCTCATCCCATGTCTGGAATGTGAAAATGGAGGCTCGTCCCACACAAGTATTACAGGGGATTAGATGCGACTTATGAAAGGCTCAACCTGTGTGAGATATTAGCCTCTAGAGTTTCGGTTTTCATGAACCTTTGGATCCTGAATGCCTATTAATCATAACTAATAAGTGAAGCTGCCTTTTCTACAAAATTCATGTGATTTCAGCCTGGATTTTTGAAAGGTTTGGGGACCAAGGAAGTGAAGCTGAAAATTTCTCTCTTGGAATTGGCAAAGGTCCACATGGTATCACAAGGCACAACTGGGGTTGAGGGAATTGATAAAGAGAAGGTTGTTTTTGCAGTGAAGAACATCTCTCTGGATGAATCAAATTCTTTCATTTTAAACCTGTGAGCTTGAGTTAGGTGAGTTTTTGTTTGAGAATTGACCAAGTTGAAGAGTTAAGTATATCTTGGGCCCAAGTACCTTGATTTGTTCTTAGAGCATCCTTAGTGAAAAGGCTAGAGATCAAAGATCTTGTTTAGGCAGATGTTATATTGATGAAAAAAAATCCCTTGTGTTTACAGGAAGCACGAAAATTTGAAGTGAGAAGGATGGTTGAGATTATGCATTCAGCCCTGAGAAACTGGAAAGAATTTGGACTATCTTTACACCAAGATCAACTATTTTGTGTTATCAGAAGGTCAGAACTTGAATGGACATGATGCAAGACAGTATAAGAAGATTTCAAATCAAAGAGAAGCATCTATGAGGAGTTTTAGAAGCAGGTATGAGCTTGTACTGACTAAAGAGGGGCAAAGCACCAAAATGTGAGCTAGCCAAGGAAGAGGCAAACTATCAATTTTCCTTTAAGAGGTAATTTCAAATTTTGGTAGCCTCTCTTCCTTTTTTTTCCTTCAAAAGTAAATGAAATTACAATAAAATTAAAATTAACACTTTTTTCAGCTACAATGTTTTCTTATAGGACTTTTTGTTTTTAGGTCCATTTGTTTACCTAGCTTTATTTTTAAACCCAAGTATTATAAGTTGTATCTTTAAACCCAACTTTCTTTTTATATTTATCTTTAAACCCAAATTCCTTATATAGGGGGAGCCACATATGAGAGTATTATATTTTGGAATTGGGTTTAAAGATAAATACAAAAAGAAAGTTGGGTTTAAAGATACACCTAATAATTCTTGGGTTTAAAGATAAAGTTAGGTAAACAAATGGACCTAAAAATAAAAAACCCTTTCTTATATCGTTAATGAACTTTCATATTACACAGTCATTCAACATTTTCTTTCTCATGATGTTTGTAAACAAAATCAGAGGGGAAAAAAATGGAGAGTTCTCCTTGAACTGGTGATAATAATGACAATAATGATAAAGAACGAAATATTTTATTTATTTATATAGCATCACAGTATTATCTTTATATGTACTTTTTTGCCACCTGCTTGCAGAACTACAGTTCTTTATATGTACTTTTTTTGCCACCTGCTTGCAGAACTACAGTTCTCTAAATTGTTAACATCTTGCAATATGATGAGCAAAAGTATCCTCACAATTTTTGAAGCATAAATTTCTTTCATCACCTTTCTCCATTAAGCAAATCTCTCGGCAATAAATATTCTTCTCCTGATATTCTTTGACACATATCTGATCCACATCAAAAGTTTGCTCACAAGCTACACAATCTGCAGACTGTGACACAAAAAGATAAGCAAGGATGATGAGTGTTGCGAAATTAACATGGAAATCCATTTATTTGATTGTAATGAATTGGGTGTGTCAAGTATTAAATGGGGGATCTGCAGTGATTATTTATAGGAATCATAATTCTTTTTATACCTATTAACCTGATTATATCACACACTTAGCATGGTGTACTTTGCATTCCATTCTGTTTGGTTTGTGATAGTCTTCTTAAACTCAAAGTTCTTGCTAATTGAGAAAAAGAAAACAATTTTTTTATACCACCTCAAAATTTACCTTTCAGTCTGTTTGGATTTCACAAAGACACACTATTTGCATGTCTCAGGTACATGTCTTTTTATTATCTACTCTCCTGGAGAAACTGGGAGATTAAAGGATAGGCATCTTTCCATGACTCTCCACTTTCTCTGGAAAGGGATATTGGATGACACATGACTTTCTCTGGCAAACTCAAAAGTTGTATCTTTCCATGACTCCAGTGGATTCAGCTATTTCAACACTTTTAATACCAATCCATCCTTATAACACATCTCAATAAATCGAAGAACACAACACAGCGAACTACCCTGAATTTCTACCTCCTACATGTACCTAAATCTAAATCAAAATAATTATTATTTTGCTATTTCTCCTACTCAAATTTCAATTTCACTTTCCCGATCCACAAGCACTACGATTACGCAAAACGCAATTCGGAATAAATTATTATCATCCTTTGGAAACAAATGATATTTTTATTCAAGGTTTACATTTGGATTATACTTTGGATTGAAAATGTAGTAAGTATATTATAATTTTAGATCAAAATGTAGGGTTTTGAAAGGTAGATGATCAGGACTTTATTTTTGGGAAAAAAGTAAAGGAACGGTCATATTGCATTTATGAATTAGCCGTTTAAGAATTGGAAAGGATGGTTGCAAGTAGGTGAAAATAAGAGAGGGTACATTATTCAGTTCTTTTGTTTGTAATTTGTATCTGTTCTTTTTTATTCACCATAAGGGAAATATATTCCCAGCAGGAAGATATTCAATATATGGTTCATTTGAGAAGGTTGGATGTCCTGTGTACTCTCACATGGATATAAATAGTATATTTAGGATAGATGCAAAGTAAATACATGCGACTTCATTGGTTTCTAATAAGGAGCTGAGGTTATAAGCTCTGGGGTCAAGAAACAATAAACCTGTAGCAGAGTATTTCTTTTTTGTAGCGTCCATGTCAAACGATGTGCATAAGTTTTCAGGCAAAAAGGAGGATGATAGGTATTGCAACCGTCATGGGTGAGGTCTGGTTGATGATAGAACAGACGAGACTGGGATAGATGAGACACATATATAGCAGTGAGATAGCTTAACTGTTCCTCATGATAAAGGTAAGAATGACCATGAAGAGAATATTGAATCTCGCGTGTGGGATAAAGCAGGGGTGTCGGAGGAAGTTGCCTTTCGAGGACTTTAGAAGGCCTTGAATTGAGAGAGAGATGAATTTTGAGACGTCGGTTCATTTCTAGATTAATAGAAGGATGGATTATATATAGTGTTTTTAACCTAGCTCGCACAATTGAGATGACTGCCTGTGTAGTATCAACCAAGAAGTACCAATGTGTGTGATGAAGAAGATGCTTAGAAAATAATCAAGTTGGTAGAGAATAATGAGAAATGCTTACCTAATGGCTGCATGGAATCCACTGTATTATAATTTTTATTGAGACTTTACACTCACTCTTTGTAGGATGCTAACGATCACTATAAAGTACTTCTTAATTTGCTATGAATTTAATCCCCAGTGCCATATATAGCATACCCAGTGCCAAGATGGTTGTTGCCATGTGAGCTTTTAGTTATAGGAAGATCGAAGTGTGCTGCTATGGTTGGATCTTATATTACATGAGACCTTTGGGAATGTCCACCATGTAGAATCTCTTAGTGAATGGGAAAGTTCTAACAAATCCCGTCCATCATTTTCCCCTAATCACAAATTTTCGTGACAAAAAGGCATCCTCAAAAATACAAGGTGACAATTATATTTATGCTTGGAAGATGACAAACCTAGGCATCTCGCTGATGGATAAGTGTGTAAATATGTAGAGTGCATTTGTAAACATTTCTATGGAAGGGCTAGACATGCATATAAGGAATAAACAGTGACGGATTTAACCCATATGAGCTAATAAATTCGGAGTAATCTACTTGGTTTGCTGATGCGTATAATTTTTGGATATACTTAACTTGGTTGTGTATGATATTATCATTGTTAATACCTGCAAAGTACCTCTCCAGAAAATAATATACGTATCTTTTTGGAAGCAGTAATTGACGAGTGGAACTTCTTTGGGAGGAAAGGTTAGTAACTAGTGTATATCAAGTTGGGTAAGGCTAATTAAGACCACGATCCAAATTTCAATTTGACAATATAAGAATTTAACTTATGTATTAGACACCAAAACTGATTTAGGCCTCGGATCACCTTGAGATCAAATGTTGTGAATTATGCTCTCCAATGATTTTAAATCCTATACAAAAAAATTATATTGATCCAAAAGTCTAAGATATAAGATACTGAACAAAAATTTTAGTGCCAAATTTTTTTGGCATGCCCATAGGTTTCAAGAGCAACAATCCTATTTGTCATGGTCAATTTGTCAAACCATAATTTCTTGCGTGCAACAAAATATCATATATTTCATAAATCGCAAACAAACTATACATACATAATAAAGCAAATTGGGGACCCTAGGGTTCAACAGTTGCTCTCAAAACGAAGATCCACTACATATGAAGGCAGTTTTTGTACATTTAGTGCAATTTTCTCTAAGAGGATTTGGCTGGCTCTAATATTAGAGAAATGCCAACTTGATCAGATTTCCATTGATAGAAATCATTAGTGGAAAATTATCCTGTATACTCTCTATTCTTCTCTATCAATACACGATCATTGCTCTTCCCTCCTAGTCTGATCCAGTTTAAAGCCAAAATTTGAACTAACAAAACAAGGAACAATCCTCACCCAGTTTTTGTCAAACAAGATTTAAGTCTTGGCTTAGAAATTTTTTCCACTTACCTGGTTTAAGGGGAAGTTCCCAAACATGCCTCAAGTTGCCAAGATGACCCTGAAAGAAAATACTAAGATTCTTTTTAAGACCCATATTATTCTCTTAAAGATCAAATACTTCCCAACTTTATGAGTCTAGTCTTTTTTGTTAAGATCTATCTTTTTCTCCAAGAGCTCATAGTACTCCCTAAAGCTGATGAGAGAATTGTTGAAACGGCAAGAAGATAGAGACAGTCAACAATTATCAGGAAGTAATGTTAGGGTCAGAGTCATAATAGGCAGATCATTTGTGTTTGAACACAAATCAATATTTCATTTTGGAGGAGAAGAATAAAGTAATACCTTGTCTGTATTTATACATCTACAAAAGAACTAGAGAAATTAATGCAAGCAACACTGTTCTTTTCACTAATCAATTACTTTATAGTTTCATCTTAATATCCAAGAAACAAAACTATTTTTCAAATTGTTTTGCAATATCTATATTTGTGTGTATATATTCTATATTAATTGCAATAGACCCCTTGTATTATCGCGCTTTGGAACTTGTTACCTCTGTAATTTCGTTTTGACAGATTGACCCTTGGGTGAAGTTTTTTTATAACTATTTTACCCTCAAGGAAAATACTTTTCTGCAAATTATAAACTTGTAACAATTCTTGCCTGCAGCAAAATATCCCAAAACCCAGAGCAACCAAACATGATGGCAGTTTCTGTACATTTAATGCAATCTTCTCTAAGGAATTTGGCGAGCTCTAATATGAGAAAACTTCCAACTTGATGAAATTTCCACAAATAAAAAGCATTAATTGAAATTTGTCCCTTACTCTCTCTGTTCTTCTCTATAAATACATGACCCTTGCTCTTCCCTTGTGCTCAACCAGCCAAAAACCCTTGGTCTTTCTCTGTTTTGCTCCTTTTCAGTTCAATGGCGTTTACAAAATGTTGCTTTACCTTTGCTCTCTTATTATCTTTCTCTTCATTAAATGTCTTAGCGTGGGGAGCCTCTGTGGACTTCACTACTGGTGGCTGGCAGAGTGGTAGCGCCACTTTCTATGGTGGAAGCGATGCCTCAGGCACGATGGGTGAGTCGGAATTTGAAGTAATTGTTTTTAAGGCACAGCTCAAGTTCATAACTTGGATCCCCCCCCCTCCCCCCCTTCCAAAATCTATCTTCAAATGCATTTTCTTTATTGAACACAGGGGTTTGTTATAAGTCAGTAAAGGAGAAAAGAAATCTGTAATGCGACTTCTTGATGGTTGAGATTTTCTTTTTTTCTCTTTTTGAAGCAAGTTGCTAAAATCAAATATAATATCCAAACAAGATTAGTTATATTTGAAATAAGTCCTAAATTCAAATTACCGATCCTCGTAGAAATATGCATGTGTAGACGTGAATCAAAGTTTCAGCTCTTTCCATTTTCTCATCAAGTTGTTTATATTTTCTGTCTCCGAAATGAATTAACAAGTTTAAAGCAGGAAATATTCTAAACTACAAATAAATAGATAGCAACAAATTGATTCTATATAAAGATTTTGTTGTGGTTTTGGATGCAAAACGTACTCTTATTTATATGTATATCTCCAAAAAGAACAGCATTAAAAAGGACATCATTGTGCACACATGCATATTTTAAACCAATGTGCATAGAAGAGAATGTAATTTATGTTGCAATTTATATCCTCTCCTTTACTCTCTAGGTGGAGCCTGTGGATACGGAAATTTATACAGCCAAGGCTATGGAACTAACACTGCAGCTCTCAGCACAGCCCTCTTCAACAATGGTCTCACCTGTGGGGCCTGCTACGAGCTCAAATGCATCAATGATCCTCAGTGGTGCCTCCCTGGCTCGATCGTGATCACTGCAACAAACTTCTGTCCCCCGAATTATGCGCTTCCTAATGATAAAGGTGGATGGTGCAATCCTCCACGTCAGCACTTTGATCTTTCCCAACCTGCATTTCTTCAGATTGCACAGTACCGTGCAGGAATCGTGCCTGTTGCTTTCAGAAGGTGAGAATCCAAAAGCTTAAAAGTGTTTGCTGTAGACAGGCATATATAGACAGACCTTCAAATCTTCTTATTTTTAAACTGGGTTATTTAGATATTAGTCCCTCAGATCTTTAATAATCCCATATTAGTCCCTCAAATCTTCAATAGTCCCATATTAGTCCCTCAAATCTTTGAAATTGTTCATGCGTCCCTCAAACCTTATGAGGTCTTGCAAGTTGGGCCCTCAGTGACCGAAATACCCCTTCGCTGATGTTGTTTTGAACATATGGGGTTTTTGGGAAAAACACAAACTAATGGGTATTTTGGTCATTGAAGGGACCAAATTGCAAGACCCTAAGGATTTGAGGGATTTAGGAGAAATTTCAAAGATATGAGAGATTGATATGAAATTATTGAACATTTTAGGCACTAATATCTAAAAAACCCTTCTAAATTAGACCGCAAATCTTTTAAGTTGTTTTAAATAAGACTGCCATTCCGAACCAATATGATGATTTGCGGGTCTAATTTGAAAATGAAGATTTGAGGGTCTAATATAGAAGTAATGAAGATTTGGAGGGTCTAATATGCCAAAAACCCTACGTAATGTTGGTCACATTTAAATAACTATCAGCTTCGAAGTACAAGTGATTTTCTAACATGGTATCCAACCAAGTATCAGTCCTGGAACCTGTGGTTTTCTGTCCAGTGAAGTTCATGTATTAATTTTCGACACAAATTCTCAATGTTCCTCCAAGGCAATATCATTTCCTTGTCCTAATCTAGTAACTTGTGGTATAAATATGAAATTGCTTACTAAACTTTATAAAAAAAATTGATATGACCTTCTCAACTGATTTCTTTTTAGGAAGAAAGAGCCTTATCCATATTACTATGAGAGTGAAAGTAAAATACAAATGTAGTTATAAGGATACTGAGAAGTTACGAGTAGACTATAAAGTTAGTTACATTTTTCTACCAAAATGCATGAATCAAATTTCTGCAGTAGGGCTAAGTTCCGAATGATTTCTATGGCAACACTGTTTCATCCATTAAAATCTGTTGCAGAATTTGTTTTTTTTTTTCAGTTAATTGCAGATAAGACTCTTTGTACTATCACTCAATTGCGAACAGATCTCTTGTAGTTCTATTGTTGCAGATATAATATGAGTGAATTTTTTTGACTCTTTTACCCTCAGGAGATTTATTTATTCAAAAATAATTTTCTCTTGCTTCACGAAAAAATATCTTGCCAAAATATTCTCTCTTTACCCCGAACAATTAACGGAGTGGAGAATTCAGGAGGTCTATCTGCAAATGTAGAAGTATCGGGGCTCTATCCGCAACAGTAAGAGTGATTTCCTAATTACCGTAAATGGGAAAATTAACAGAGTTGAGAATTCCACGTGGTCAACAATAGATGTACACAATTTGGTGATAGTAGAAGGGGTCAATCGGAAATTAACTCTCATCTATAAAATGCCACCATTGCTTTTGCAGAGTACCTTGCGTGAAGAAAGGAGGAATAAGGTTCACGATCAACGGCTTCTCCTACTTCAACCTGATCCTAATCACCAACGTCGCAGGCGCGGGTGACGTTTGTGAAGTATGGCTCAAGGGGTCGAAGACAGGATGGATGCAAATGTCGAGAAATTGGGGGCAAAATTGGCAGAGCAACGTGCTTCTTGATGGCCAGGGACTGAGCATCACCGTTAAGACTAGCGATTGGAGCCAAGTCACCAATGACAATGTTGTGCGTGATGGATGGCAGTTTGGACAAACGTTTGAAGGGAATCAGTTTTAGGATCAGAAAATATATAATTGCTATAGACTGACCAACTAGGGTGACATTTGATATCATATAGGTAAATTTGAGATATGGGTGGAAATGTGTTGCATGTTTGACAATGTGCTATAGTTCTGATGAGAGAAGTGGAGTAATGAGCTGAGCGTGTTAGAGAAGTATTCAATAAAATCATGGAGATTCAGTTCTAATTTGAATGTCAAATTGGTGTTTGTTTGTGATTTTGATGATGTTGGTATGATCAGACTAAGGAATTCAACCGGAGTCACAATACATCCTCCGAAAACAACCTTTGATGAACCATACAGCTGCTGTTCTGTATCTACCTTTTTCTTGTGTTTACCTTTCATTTTAAAATAAGTCGATAACTGTATAAAAAGATCAACAATTATGATCAAACTAGTGAACTGTTTATTGTATATGTACAGAGTACTGCATATTCTATACTGCATAGTCTATAGAATATGCAGAACACATTCATAAATTGGGGTAATATACTATACACAGGTAGTTGGGAGGTTAATTTGGGAATTTCAGCTGTCTATGATGTAAAACCTATCTCAGGTTTGGACAAAGAAGAGGGTAGGGAAGAGGGGCGATTGAAGTAAACCAAGTGAAGGGAAAGGAGAGGAAGGGAGTATGGTGCAACCGTGTTTTGATAGACGTGTAGGGAATTGGAAGGGCGAGAGTGCGATGGAACTAATTTGTGTTTGTTTAGAGTAGAAAATAGGAGGATAAGGGACCAATTGTATACAAACGCAATATATATTGCTACTTTTTAATCCTCTCCTTCCCTCCCAATCCGGCCACTTTAGGAAGGTTAAGCCAGTAAAGAAATTTATTTCTTTTTAACCCTCTCAATCATTTTCTCACTAAAAAATATAAAGAAACACAAAATTAGGATGGTTATCATTGTAGCCTTCCCAATCCTTGCCCTCCTCTTAAAAAAAAGCTATCCAAACTAGGGATGGTTCTAATTGGATCATTTCTTATGTACAGAGGACCTATTAGATAGCTGTGGTCAATAATTAGCAGTAGGTTTCCAGTTCCATATAATTCAATTTAGTAAATTTCTCCTTATCAACCAAGAGATTCCAAGGGAAGATAGCTACATTTCAACCTTTTGTCTGATTTATTGTAGATGACAACTTTGCTTGCGTTTGAACTATCTTTTATGTTGCGTGTGGGATATTTATGTGGGATGCTATAATAAGAGGAATGAACCCTCTTCAGCTTAATCTCTGTTGAGGATTCATTCCTTTTTAAGGTACCAACTAGTCTTTCTTGTAGAAGAAACTTTTAGAAATAATAACAACGATTATACTAATACAATGAAGAAAAAGGAAATAATATCTATCTTTATATGGTCATATCTTTAGTGTTTGTGGTATAACTTTGATTTGGTATGTATCTATTCCTCTATACAAACGGGAGAACCTAAGATTCACTATTCATACTATAGTAACATTTTTTAAAAATACTGTAGCACACGGGGTTCTGTAGCATTTTTGAAAAAACTGCAGCAGAGGCAGGATATTGTAGTAAACCTAAAAAAATATAACGGTAGCATTTAAAACCCGGATTACTGTAGTAGAGGAAAAAAAAATGTACAGTATGCCGTGCTTTGCACGGTGTTCACACTAGTCTAACTTAAAAGCAAAACCTTAAAATTACTATTCATGCTGCAATAAACACAATTATTGCTATAGTATGATTCAAAACATTAAGATTATTGTTTATACTATAGTAATATTTTCATCTCTAGCCATACTGTTCTAGCTGTAGTGATTTCCCCTCATAATAAACATTGTTCATGCTACAATGTAATTTTGAACCTTAGACATGTTCTATATGCTACAGCGAAATTTTTTGCCCTTTATCCACTTGCAAGTTGAAGTAACATTTTCTAACCTTAAAAATATTGTTCATATCTTTTTTTTTTCTTACAAATGAAATGATGAATTTAACCTTTATCAGACATTTCACAAATATAAATATTTTCTTAACAAAACTTGCTAATTGGTGTACTATTTTTAAAACTTATTTGGAAATTCATTTCGTAAATAGTACTAAAAAGTTGTCGATGAAGTTTTTATAAATAGTTATATACGAAAACTACATTATCAATTTGGAGACAGATATATCTCGGGATAATCCTTATAGCAAGGCGCGGGCTTAATACTAATAACTTTGATTTGTTAATAACCATTTTGTTCATGAAAAATAAAAAAAAAGGTAGCTGGAGAATATATATGAGAAATACGTTCTTCAAATTTGCCATAAGAAATTGAGTTGCTTCCAAGTTTCCAACTCTCACTATATTGCAGAGCAAGTATCAAAACGTAACAAGTTTTGTCACCGGCTGCGACCATAATAGAGACAAAAGAATAGCTATTTTCAATAAAATTTCATAAATTTGGCATTCTTTCTTTAACATATTATAGATTTTGTTATTATTTGCAGAATTCATGACAGTGTTATGGGAAAACCAAGATAGTTTTTGGGAAATCTGCTATAGTTTTGTAAACGGAACAAAAAAAAAATGGAAAAAAGGAAAAAGGTGGTAGTTAAGTTAAAAGAATCCAAAGCTCATGATAGCTCTTTGAATTTCGATAACAAGTAAGTAAAATTTGAGCAACAAAGAAAGCCTTTACTTAGTTCAAAAATTAATGCATGTTATCAGATGAACATCAGGGAGCATCTAACGGGCCGCTAAGTTGAAGCGGCCCATCTCCAATGCTAGGGGTGAAACGTCCTAAAGAGGCCAAGGCTTAAGCAGGGCCTTCAACGGGATCCCAAAAACCCTAATCTGATGTCAAAGAAAATAATGCCCATAGCGCAGTGCATATTAATGTACATGTGGTGACCATAGTGAAAAGGGTTTTTGAGATATTAGCATAGTGCACGTGTGATGCACGTGTAACCACTTTCATGTGTAAGCAAAGAGGAGGAAAGCAACAGATCAAGGGCCTGATAATATGAACTTTGACTGATGTTTATGAAAGCTCTAAGCCCAGTCAACTGTTTATCAATTTCTCAAATCTAGTTGTTGTAACTTTCAGCAATACCAATCACAACAAAGTGAATTACGAATGGAGGGAAACTTTTTCCTTTTACACTACAATACAAAGTATAATAGCATAGATATCCTGCAGAAAGCACAGATAACTATGTACATAAACTAAAAATGAAAATGAGATGAAGCTAACTTATAATCTGCAGTCGAGGCCATATGCTATTCATCATTGACGAAGAATAATACGACCTTATTAGAGCACCGATGTTGGAGCTACATCATCTCGCTCCAATAGTCCACAAAACCATTGCCATCAAGGTTGGCCGATACGTGAAATTGAAAAATGGATGGGTTTGTCGGCGCGAAAATGATAGATTATTTCGGCAAGCTATGTTTTATAGGAGAGATAATGGAAACTTAATTTTTCAAATTTTTATTTTCTTATTTTCTTTCCTTCCTTTTGCTATTACCATAACCGAGTTTGATGATGGGAGGTTACAAAAATTTAAACAACATTTAGTACATAATTAAAAGTGTATTTGTTTTAAGTTTTAATTTATTGTTATAATCATAACCGTTATATTTAAATATTGTGATTACCATAAAATATAAACCATTTATACCACGTTTATGACTTTTAAAATAAAATAATTTAGGAGTTATGAGTATGCATTTAATTTGGGTTATGACTTGCACGTTTATAACTTTTAAAATAAGATTATTTGGGAGTTAAGAGTATGCATTTAATTGGGGGTTATGCTATGATTTTAAAATAAAAATACAAATACTCTTTTAAAAATAATAATTAAATATTTTAAAATACCAAAAATTATTTTAACTAGTATCAAAAATTCTTGGTCCTTACAGTATAGCTGTTACGCATATTTTAATTGTATTCATAACACGATTCCATGTGAGACTATTCATGAAGGCAAAATTGTCTTATCTCCAACAAAATATCCAACAGCCCCCAAAAGACAATATTGACTAAAAACTCAAAATCAATAAATAAAATAATAAATCACAAAACAAATATAGGTTGGGCAACCTTTCGTATCGAGAATTCGGGAGAGGTAGCTTTCGGCTTTGAACCTTTCCTTAACAAGTTCATCGCCGCCCGAGGGACATAATGGACTACGCCTTGAATTAGGCCCCTTTAATTAGATATTGATGAAAATACACACAATACGTCTTCATCTATTGAGTAAAACTGGTTGAGCGTTAAAGGTCATGCTCACAATAACCGACTCATGAGAATTTCTAGGGGTTAGCCTAGCCCCCCAACCGCGGTCATCACGATTCCTCTCACATAAGTAAGTCCTCCAAGGGTACTACAGCTGGATATCATACCCTCTACAATACACGAGTTGGACTTATTAAGAGTAAAACTCAGCCTAACTAGCTGTATCATAAGGGCATCGTCATCATAGAGAAGGAGAAACAGCACATGCTAGTATAATGATATATAAATATATCTAGGTCGATGCTACACACGAGTGTCACTAGTCCAGCTTATTTCTACCATATTGAACCAACATTGGGACTACGTCTCCAAATAAGAGTTGGGTTACCGCTATTAGTGACCTCATCTATGGGCTTAACCCCATCTCCCTCGATGAATCCAGAGCCACACTTCTAGATAGACCCTTTGTTAATGGGTCAGCAATATTCTTTTTAGACTTTACAAAGTCTAGAATCATAATTTTGCCTAACAGGCGTTGTATATATTTATCAAGTTATTTTATAATTAGTCCTTCATATTGTTTGACATTAGGTCCCCTTCTTGTTTAAGTTATTTTTCAAATCAATCTTTCCAGGCAAGAGTACAAGTAGCAAGAGGAGGGATTGATTTGAAACAACTTATAAGGATAAGGGAACCTAATAGCAATTTAATTATTTGATGGACTAATTTTAATATAACTTTTATTCATCATATAGATAAAAGTTATAAGACATACCTCTTGATTTGATTTTTCAGGACATTGATTCATCACATCTACTGTAACTGGGCATACTAGTTGATAGAACATATTTATATCAACTCTAATCATTTCCTGTAATCTCAAGAGAAAACAGTATACATATAGTCAAATAAAGAGCTATAAAAATTAATCTTTATAGTCACTGTTAAAATGGTAGGACATTAAAACATGTTAGCATAAAAGATCATGGTCTATTGTCAATGTAGGGGAAGTGAGATGATACAGGTCAGAGTGGACGGGGTTCAAGCAAACCTGATTCGAAGCAAGCACCGAGAGGATTTCGGGGTATTCTTCAGTGGGCCGATAATCTGCCGATCGTCCCTTGGTCGAAAAAATTAAACAAATACATTGGTGCCTTAGTATGGAGAGCTAATATCATCAAACCGTACTTCAAATTTAAGGAGCTTCCATGAGAAGCATACGAAGATATATGGAGTGACCTGATGGTATATATCTATTCCTTCATATTTTTTTTAATACTTGAGTACATGTATGAATACATTTACCATTTCCGAAACCGATCTCATCAAATAATCTAAATAATTAAGCTAGATATTTGCAATGACATAGATATTTGCAATGACATATACATTTATCTAGTTTGATATTATTAAACTAGAATGCTTGCAATAACATATACATTTATCTAGCTTGGATTGATATGACTGTCTTTTTCCATCTCATGCTCAAAACTCCTGAATTCTGCATTTCCTCATAAAATGGTAAGACTTCATTTCCTTGTCCATATACATCCTACCGTTCTTAATAACTAAAATCAAACATTTCATACTATATGTATATTCCCTTACTCAAATGGTGTGTTTTTGTAGGTAAGTTTTGTATAAATGATTTTGCATTGCTAAGCTGCATACATTTTCACATATCTATATGCATAATTGTAGAATTACTACTATCTTGAGGATTACCCTGGAGCGTGGCACTATGTTTTTAACATAAAGGTTGAGGCCGTGCTCAAACAATGGCGACATGAGCTGAAGATTTCAACATATGATAAATATACAGAAGATTGGCAGAGATATTTAAATATCGATGATAGGGTGGACCTCGATCATTGCACGGTGCTTCTTTTCTATTGGGATACCGAGTCAGCACAGGTATTCATCATTTTCATATTGCTTACATACGAAGATTGTAGATGCATTTCTTTTTAGTAATGTATTTTTTTGTAGAATAAATCTAAGAAGGGCTCGACGAACCGTCATAACAAGCGCAAGCTTGACCACCACTTGGGATCGACGTCATTTGCCAATCTTGAGTATGGTTATTATCGAGACACGATATAATATTTAAAGTATTGTATTCTCATGCTACATTTATCAATATGACCCTACAATTTTAATTTATTATAATTTGTAGGGAAAGCCGATAATGCCGATCAATTTGAAGGCAAAGTTAGCTTACGACACCTTTCGCTCGACATATAAAGATGAAGTCAAGATTAAAGAGAACATGGTGTTGATGATAAATATTTTTCAATAATCATTAGATAATAAGTATTATGTTGATGTTCATTTCATTATTTGCCAATCAAATATATGTCTCTTCCTTATGTCATTTAGGATACTATTGATGCTGCGTCAAAGGATGCAGCACTACGTGCTACCCAAGAAGCTGCTGATGACCCTCATGTATTGTCTAGAGAGGAAAATGATGTCATCGCCTATAAATGTGATGGAGTATAATAACCGGGGCCGCTTTTCATTGATGGGGTTGAAGCTAAGTGAGGTACCTCTAGAAAATCCTCCGGTGTCCTCAGCAACCTCGACTGCGATAGGATCATCTACAAGGAATCCCACCACTTCAGCAATTCTGCGCGTCTCTCGTTATTTGCGCGGTAAGATCGACCCTACATTACTCATGCAACTGATGAAGTCTATGTTTTTAGATTTACCACTGTCCCCACCAGCGACGATGTTTACACACACATCGTATTATGCTTGTCCAAAAAGATTTCGGCTGAATTATTTGGAGAAGCTTTGGACGTTATAGAGACACTGGCGCACAAGTATATTAATAATACATGTCTTATATTGCTAAATTTCATACTCTAAATTTAAATCTTTCTATTTTCAGGCTGGACTTGTTGGAGGAAGTAGTAGTGGCATGCAGAGGAGGGATACTGATGATTGTTTATGGAAAAATTTGCAGTAAAAGAAATGAAAGAAAAATTAATTTGTATTCTCTCAAAATCGATTATAATTTGGATTCCGATTACAAAAGAAAGGAGAACAAATTTGATTCTCCCCTTTGTTTAAAACTGGGTTCTTCTTGATAGCGATGGAGTGCCTCCTTCGAATGCTCGCGTCGAATTCGCTCTCCGTTGACGATCCGACCGTCTTTTATCTTGTGGGAACAATGAACTTTTGTGGAAAGTTTGATGAATAACTCAAACGAGTTTTAAAACTCTCAACGAGTTAGAACTCTGTGAAAAGAGTTGTTAGAACCAAAGATTCGGTTACTGGCCAAGCAGATTTTCTGTTGTTGGAGAAAACCTCTTAGATTTGATCTTCTAAATCCGATTCAAATCTTCTATCTCCAAAGAATTCGCCTCTATTGCCTTTCTGCTTCCGATGCTCCGTTCCAAAAAGCCAGCCCCTAACTCAGTTAAGTTTGTTGAGATTTTATAGGTGGATAAGAGGTTGTAACTACCCTCTAAATCCGCTCCTAAGTGGGCGTGATTTCCTCAGATCGTGGGGGAAAACAGTTCTGAAACCGTTCGACTCATATTTGAACGAGTCAAACGCCCAATCTGGTGTTTAGAACTCTAACTTCGCGTCTTGGAATTGAGCCACGAGGTTGGGTGTTGACTGAAAAACGCGAGGGCCGCTCACATTCGGTTTGTTGTAGCTTGGAAACGCGAGGGTCGCTTGCATTTCCAGAATTGTAACGCGGGGATGAGTTCCGCCTTTTAGAAGGGGTTAGTTGATTTGTAACCTCTCCTTCAGAGCGTTGCAAGGACCGTTGTCCAGTAATCCTAGCTTTAGCTATTGTGGGGTGTGAAAGTCGTCAGGTTGTAACTTTCACTGTAGATTATGAAGACTGCTGAATAGAGTTTTTATCAGTTGTCGGAAGTATCGTTGATTTGTAACTCTTCTCGCTCTATGTGAAAAGTCCTCCATTTGCAGCTTTCGTTTGTTGGCATGAAAACTATCTGATCGTAGCTTTTCATTGTTGGAGCTTGATGGGGATCAGCTATCCATTATGATTTTTAAACAGCTTATACGAATATTTGCCCACAGCTCTCTACCAAGCAACTCACCAACTAAGTTTAACCTCTTATTTCTGAAATCATCACACTGCTCATCAGCAGCTCTAATAGTTGCTAATATAATATTAGTCATGTTGTTGTCATAGCTATCAGAATCAATCATCTCAAATATGAGGCTATGTTTGCAGCGATTGTAGAGTTGCAGATGCAGTGATTTGGAAATTTCTTGTGTTTCGATTGTAAGGACGAATTCTTCTTCTTGATTTGAAGAAATCATTGCCTTGTAATCTCTTCTTGATCCATAGGGACACCCCTTGAAAGTCTTATGATTGTAACTTTCATTGTTGGAACTTAATGGGGATCAGCTATCCATTGTGATTTTTAGATAGCCTACAGAACCCCCTCCAAAGTTTTCGAAAGTTCACGGTTGACTGGGATAAATTTTTGGAATACTTTGGATTCCAAAATTTAGTAGATTGATTGTTCACACTGTCTGATTTGAAGACATCGCGAACCTTTGTTGTAATATTGAAATTGTGTTATCCCAAACCAGACAACGTAACTTTTGAGTCTTCAATGACCGTGAGCTTGGTCAAACAAACTAAATCCCAAGTCATTGTCAGACTCATCGACAGGCGTTCTTAGTAGATGCAACAGGAACAACAGCATTAGCAAGGACGTTCTTGTAGGTATTGACGAACATGTGATGCGCAGCTGCAAGAGTTGGGTAAGAGAGAGTCAAGGACAGCGAAGCGACCATAGAAACACCAGCTGCAAACTTGTCAACGAGGCCATCCTTCGTGAGGTTGAGCACCTCCGGGCTTAAGACAGATCCATTGTTATAGACAGAGAGAATCGTAAACCCATATGAGAATGGCTTCATCCTAAGTTTAGTCAGAAGGGCAGCCTCAGAGGAACCCATTTTATCTCCTTTTTTGATCAGCTCAATCGGGGTAATGAGTTGTGCGCCGCTTCTGACTTCATTGATCTTTGTTGGGATGTTAAGCCACTTAGAAGAATGAGTTGCGCGTCAGATCGTGTCTTTATTAATCCTTGTGGGAATGTTAGGCCACTTAGAAGAATGAATTACGCGCCGAATCGTGGCACCTCAATCTTGGTTGGGACGTTAAGCCCCTTAGAAGAATGAGTTATATGTCGGATCGAGCCAGATGATTTCAATGTTGTTAATTGTAATCTATCTGTACTCCTCTAATAGACTCCCCAGCGGAGTCGCCATCTTCTTCTCGGCTTTGGTCACCTTGATGATCACTGTTAGCTCTTCTTTTATTTATCTGGGGCTGTGCTGTAGCCTTGGTAGTTAAGAAGCTGCTATTATAGCGGTCCAAATGCGTAGATAACTTCTGCATTTAAGGATTGAAACGCGTGGGTGAGATCTGCGTTTGAGAATTTGAACGCGTGGTTGAGCCTCGCTTTTGGAAGCTTAACCAACTCGATCGCTGGGATCGAGTTCGGGCGGGATTCTGGCCTAGAATCTTGTTCCGATTTGATAGCTCACAGCTGTCTATAAATAGACCGCTGGGGGTCAAATCAAGAGTCATTCGACTCTTCTTGAAATTATAACGAAAATTTTGTTCTTATCTCCGACGAGAACTGTTCATCTTCCCCTTCGACTGAGATCCATGGCACCCAAGAAGAAGACGGTCTCTCGTCCTTCCAAGTCCGGCGTTGCCGTGGCTCAGGGGTCGGCGCCATCTGCGTCGGCCGGTGGTGCTACGGCTCAGGCAGGCATGCCGCCCCAACTTCCTTTGATCGGCGGTGAGTACAACCTCTATGGTCATTAAACTTGCTGCGGCAAGTTTTGATCGTTGGATCAATGAGAAAACTTGTTTCAATAACGCGGGGCTGCACTCCGTCGTTTAGTATTTTTGACGAGGGGTTCGACCTATGCGTCTGAAATTTTTGACGCGAGGTTCGACCTACGCGTCTTAGATTTTTGACGCGAGGTTCGACCTACTAGTCTGAAATTTTTCAACGCGAGGCTCGAACTCCGCGTCTAAAATTTTTGATGCGAGGTTTGACCTACGCGTCTGGGATTTTTGATGCGAGGTTCGACCTACGCGTCTGGGATTTCTAACGCGAGGTTTGACCTCCGCGTTTAAGATTTACCTTTGCGTTGTCTAACCTTTTTCTTTGTTTTGCAGTGCGTCATACTAGTGAGCCTCTTCCTTTTCGCCATCATTTTGGGCACGAAGGTGGTGTGGATCTGAATATGACATTCAACCTACGCCAAGAACTCCTAGTTTTTTGAATTACAGAGAAGAGCCGTGTGGAACTAATCACCCAGGCTTCTCCTAAAACTCTTAGGATATTGGTTACGGATGCTCGACTTGAGAACCTAAGCCGTAAACCGATAGTCAAACCTGGATTCCTCTTTGGGGATTTTGTTGACTTCTAGGCAGGCGTTGCTTATGATGGGGACTACAAGTGGCTGCGGAAAGTTAGAGACCACAACATTTTCTTGCCTAATATGGAGAGGATGTTCCCCATATCCTACTTTCAGTGCGCTTCCATCCCCATGTGCATGGATTGGAACCTTGTTAAGGATCAGGATGGAGTTATTCTCGGAACCCTAACTTTTCAAGGGGTTCACACAGTTGGTTACAACAGACAGGTGACGGCCTTACGGCCAGGCCTGTTCGCTAAGGAGTACCCTGTCGGCAAAGTGGCCAGTCCGGCGAATACCTTTGTTAAGAAGTTTATGGCAAAGAAAGGAGAATTTCCCGCGCAAGGATTTAGAACTCCTGGCTGGGTTCATTCTCCGATGACAGGGTGGTGGACCCGGATGACCAAGTTTGTTTTGGAGGAATTGGAAGTACCTCTTACTCGAACTGGCTTGAAGATTCTGGTACGGGCTACTAAATTCGGGATCGTCTAGAGCCATTTTCATTTCTTCTCCATATTAGAGAAGTATAATCCCGAGACTTGTACTTTCTTCACTCCGGTGGGGGAGTTAGGCTTCGCTCTTCATGAGATGCACGAAGTCTCAGGTCTTCTTCTTGGGGATTTACCATACGAAGAATTTATTCCGGGATCAGCGAAACTTAAAATTTTAAAGAAGACCAGCCCTGAAATTTATTCCACCCTCTGGGAAGTCATGTGTCACTTCCATATTTGCATGCAGCAGACAGGGGCTCAAGGAAGCGGCATCAAACAGGTGTCTTGGGCGGAGTATTTATTCCAGAACCTGACCAATAAAGGAGCTTCGGTGACCAGATTGTCTGCAAGCACTCTGGAGGAGGTCCAAGCCCGAATTGATGATGCTACCTCCCATTACACTAACGAGGCTAAGGAAGATGTTTTCCCGGCTTATACAGAGTTTGAAAGCTTCCACTATCAAGCTCTGATTCTAATTTCTGACACGGCACTGTTGGCTGGATTCTTGATGCTGTGGCTCAAGCATTGCGTCGTTCCTACCAGGCCAATTGATGCTTTTGCTGTTGAGGTGATCTACCCAGTTGTTCTTTTGGCGCATGGGAGGCCGTGAGCCTCCTTACTGCTATGGTGGGTTGCTTACAGAATGGGCTGCATGAGTTGGCTTTGGATTTCACTAATGTTACAGAGGTTGAGTCTGGGGGTAACAAGGTTTTCAAAATTCCCAATCCTAGGGTGCTATTGCCTTATACCTATCTGATGGCTTGGTATGTGCTTCACTGCCCTCCCCTAATGAGTGCAGCCTCTCCCCCAGGAGACTCATTTACCCCGTTTGTGCAGCGACTAGAATCTGCAAAATGGGAGGGAGGTTATATGGTTAGGATTCGCCAAATCTTGTCGTGAGACACCCACTATCATATCTTTCGTTGTTTCCCTGATTTCGAAGGCGGCATCTATGGAGCAGAGTATCAGGACGTAGCGGGTCCTAACGGATTCACCCAGCTGAGCGGGGGTATTTTCCATTGGCTTCTCTTTATCAGGCTAGGCTACATGATCTTCAGGCAAGGTGATAAGTGTTTCCTCGAACCTTACCAACCCTATAGGTTTGCCCGCCAATTTGGGTATGATCAGTTGTACGTTAGGAACCCTCGACCTTAGCTCTCAGTTGTGAGCAACTTATATGAAGGGGCTAGGGCTTGGTACTATTCTGTGGTAGGTTATACCAGAGCAATCTTCAGGCTTCCCCACAAAACACCTAACTCCTACACTTCCATGAGCTTCTGCAACTGGTATTTTGTCGCTTCCCAGACTCCTAATTACAACTTGAATACGTCTTGCCTGAAAGACATCAGGCATATGTATGCTACGAGGAGGGGGTCAAAGACATCCCGCTTAAGAGGGATTGACGAGTTTCTATCCGTTGAGAATCAGCCTGCTGGGCAGGAAGAGGAACAAGGAGCTGAGCTTGTTCCAGGGGAAGAACAATGAGTGGTTGATTCCCCCATAACAAGAGCAGCTGGGAAGAGAAAACTCTTAGCGGATGAAGCTGGCCAATACGATAAACAGACTAGTCGGAAGCTGATGGTTGGGTCTCCTCCTCCTAAAGGTCAGCGGAAAGCAAAGTTGACGGCTGACGCTATCAGAGCTGCTGAAGATGAAGAACAACATGTATCTTCAGTTGTAGGCCTGCCATATAGAACTGGGCTCCGTTCTCATGACCCGGCCTTATCAAGTGAAGCTTCTTCTCACCATCCCTCCGATGATGAAGAGAATGAATTGATGGCCACGGATGCAGAATCTGCTCCAGCAGCAGACCCTCCTAGGGCTCCAGTGTTAGAATCCCAAGGCCATGAAGATAACCCATCCCCTCCTCTCTCAACATTAATGCCACAGGCTGGCGGTTTAAGTCCTAGCCCAACGATAGGACTTATGACTAAATTGGCTGCTGGCGCAAGTCTTCTTGAGTCCTCAACTGCACGTGACGGTGAAGAGGAGGTGGATTATGAAGGCTCTTCGACTGGCGAGGCAGCTGACGAAGATGGAGGGATTGAGGATGCTGAAGTTGGCCACGTGCCAGATGGTGGTGAAGATGATGAAGGACATGATTCCATGGATGACATCACTACTTTTGATGATGCTCCTAAGGCCCCATCTGATAAAGCATCTGGTTACACTCCTTTCTATCCCACCGGTAAGCTTGGTTTGTTTCAAATTCTTCCACACGCTTTTTCCGCGTTCCTACCCTTTTTTCGCGCAGGTTCGCCTCCTCTCGAGACTACTACTGCTACTCCTTCGGAGTAAGATCCTGCGCAGGTGTCGGCTCCTCTACAAGAGCAACATTTACTTGGCTCACCTATGGCAACTGCTTCACCTGTAACATTGCCTGAAACTACTGTCGTGACTCCTCCTCCGGAACAGCAGCTTGTGTCGGTGTCAGCTCTTTTGCAGGAGCAAATTTTGCGTGACTCCTCTGCGGTGGATACTTCACCGAAAGCATTAATGAAGATCTCATTCACCCCAACAGAGGCTGGGCCAAGCTCATCTCAGGCGAAGGCATTGATGGCTTTGACCTCAAGTCCTTCGCAACTGAACATTTCAATTGCTTCTGCAGCTTCGGCACCTGGATCGCCTGCTAGTCATCATCTTGATGCACCAATCTCAGTGGCTAGAGGGGTGTCTCCGGCTACGGTTTCCAGTCTCGCTGACGCACCTGAATTCCTTCAAATCTCTCTAGTATATCTAAACAGCCTTGCGAAGACGGTAGTTGAGTACATGGTGAATGGTCGGGGAACTTTGAACTCCTTCCGACCTCTTCTGGAGGCAGGCTTAAATGGAGTTAGGAGCGTGGGCAACACTCAGTGGTTCGAGCACTGTTCAGAGGTTATTCTCCGTTTGGAAGAGCAATTACAACGCTTCGAGGCATTGGGCCGTAAGGAACTTCAGCCACAAATTATGTTAACTCTGGCTAGTCTTCAGGTCGCAGAAGTGGCTCACCGAGAAGCAATAGAGCGGGACTTAGCTAAAAGAGAGTGTCAGATCACAGAGCTTCGTGAGCGTAATATTTGGAAGCGAGAGGAGTTAGAATGCTCAACTGCTTCTATGAATTCGCTTCGTGACAGACTTGTTGAAGCTGAGGCCGAAGTTCTGCGATTAAAGGCTGAACTTTCTCGTGAAGAAAACATTGTCAATATCCTTAGCACCCAGAATGCAAATGGTACTTTGGAGTATCATACACAGGCTCAAGCCCTGGAACATGTCAGGAAGGAAGTGACAACCATCATCATACCAAGTGAGGATGAACTCCGGGCAAAGGCTGAAACTATGGTGCGAACTAATCACAAGGAGGAATTAGCTGAAGTCAAGACTCAACTCATCTCTTTTGATTTGATGCGTGAGTGAATTTTGTCTTTGTAATGTTCTTTTGACAAGAACAAGTTTGTTTTGTATCACTTTCTTTTAGCTCTTGAATAAAAAAGTGATATTGGTCCCTCATTATTTCTTGCATCGGTCGTGTTTTGATTTTAAGTAACAAATCACGAGAAACGCCCGAGGTGTATTCATGACTTAGCATAGATTTCCACAATAGCTCTGATTTAGAAAATTCTCTTTACTATCGTTTTAGGATAATTCTAGAAAATTCCAAACCGCTGGGGATAAATGTTTGATTATTCTCCCGAAACAGAGCTAAAGAGTAGAATTATTCCTGTGTTATTTTGGCTTTAAACACTGAAAGAAGTCTATGAGCGCCAGAGGTGTAATTTTAACTTGGCGTGGACTTTCTCATATAGTGAGATTCAAAACTTTTTCTTATTATCACTAGGGATAGTTCCGGAAAGTGCTTGGTCCACTAAGGATTTTATGATAACACTTCTTATACAGCGAGATAAAAAGATTCAAATAAGGGGGTTTGAACTGTTAGAGGTGTGAGGTTAACATAATAGGAAAAGACGTTGCGATCGGAGCAATTGTGAGGACTTATCGCTCTACTAGGGAGAATCGATAAGCTGATTCTGTCAGAGGTGTAATTTTAACGTGACAGGAGAAATATTACGATCAGGGCAATTTTGAGGACTTATCGTTCTATTAGGGAGAGTCGATAAGTTGGTTTTTTGTCAGAGGTATAATTTTAACGTGACAAGAGAAATATTGCGATCATGGCAATTTTGAGGATTTATCGTTCTATTGGGGAGAGTCGATAAGTTGGTTTTTGTCAGAGGTGTAATTTTAACGTGACATCTATGGGGAAGAATATTTTTATGTCTCGCCAGGGAGAATTGCTGAGTATTTTATCATCAGAGCGATGAATTGTGATACTTGTGATTTGAACAAGATTTTGGGGAATTTTATTACCCTACTGAAAGGAATCGATAAACTGGCTATTTATTGTAGACGTCAAAAAATGCTAATAGATATCTAAACTCAGCTCTAGAAGAAGACATCCAAAATACCGAAAAAGAACACAAGTTTGGGTTGTCTCGCCAGCGAGACAGTCTTTACTGTCTCGCCAGGCGAGACAGATTTTACTGTCTCGCCAGGCGAGACAGACTTTACTGTCTCGCCAGGCGAGACAGAATTTTACTGTCTCGCCCAGGCGAGACAGACTTTACTGTCTCGGCCAAGCGAGACAGACTTTACTGTCTCGCGCACGAGACAGTTCTCAGAGGCTCAAAACTACTTTGCATAACCGCCAATACGTGGCCACTAACTGTTCAAGAACGTGGGGAACGTCGTGGGCGAGAATCACGTGAATAACTGCCAAAATAACGGAGTTTGAAACGTGGGGAGACAGTTACAATGAAAACTGCCAGGAGTATTCATCTTGCGCGACAATATTTTACTGTCTCGCCGGGCGAGACAGTAAATTTACTGTCTCGCTGGGCGAGATAGCAAACACTGTCTCGCTGGGCGAGACAGCAAACACTGTCTCGACCAGCGAGACAGTAAATACTGTCTCAGAAGACAGTTTTGTCTCAGGGCTATAAATACCCCCCGAGATCATTTCCAGAGGAGGTGGGCACAAGTACGATCCAAGGCTGACCAGAGAGCATTCCAGAGCAGAAAGAGCAGAGATTTCAGTTCCTGGAGTGATTCCTTGACATTCGAGCTTAGACTTGATTTCAAGAAGAACGACTATCTTACTCCGATAAGATATCGTTTCATATTCTCACTTCGATAACGAAGGAAGAATCATAAGCCCCTCACGATTCAATCAGAATCTGTGATTCGGTGGTCAACGAGCTAAAGCGCTCCCGGCACAGGCAAAGATCCCACGCAAGCAGCGATCCAAACAACGATCCTGCGTTTATTTTCTCAAGAGTTGTAATCTTCATTTTTGTTGTGTAAAAGAGTCTTATAAAAAGGCTGTTTTCTTTAAATTTATTGTAATCGACCGAAGATATAATGAATTTCATGACAAAACCAACTTTTGACGAAAACAAACTGGCGACCACAGTAGGAGCCAACGGTCTTGCTGCCGAGACTGTCGTGCCGTAGCCGATCATCAAGATCCCAATTGAATCAGCGGTCGAGTATGAGTTCGACCAAACGAAGTTTGAGGAATACTTGTCATCCTCATCTGCGAAGATTTCCTCGCCTCGCAAATGCAGGAAGACTTTATCTTCGTTGAAGCTCTTTAAATAGTCAAATGCTACAAATGAAGATTTTCATCTGATTGTTGCTGAGAATTCTAATCGCAACATCTCTGCTCACAATGACTCTTCCCCAGTTAAAGAGTCATGGAATCAAATCCCACCGGTACTGACAAAAAGGGCTCGCCAGAGACAACGTCAGCGCCGCACTCGCCAAATGGCTAAAGCCTTGGAACAAACCGACGGAGTTCGTTATCACGCGGACTTAGAGTCGAGGAGGCATCGAGTGAGTCAGTTGTCTCAATAAGCAATCACTCATGTCTCTACTAAACCAATGACGGATGAATGGATTCTTGTAAAAAGGGTTCGCTCAACCCTCAAAGAACGCATACAAAATCGTCGTACAAAGACTGCTCATACTCGTGCTCTCCTACAACAAAGGATTAAAGGGAAGAAAGAAACGGTGACCAAAGAACCACCGAAATTCTGTAAAGCTGGTACCCTGAAATCTGGAGTTGTACAAAACCAGCATTCGGAGGCCGTGAAGATTCCATACCCACAAGGGGGTGGTTCTAAATGTGTAACTCGTGACATAACCTTGAATCGCTCAAGGACAGTAATAAATCGTCCCGAGAATGCCAACAAGGTTTTACACTCTCAGAAGGAGACGTGTTCACCAAAAGGTACCGTCATACCTGAGAGGTCATACCAACAGACGATAAAATTTTTCGGCAATCATACCGATGAATCGTATTATCAAGCTGGGGGTATGAACAAAACACGAAAGAGAACTGTCCGGGAAACAATCTCTCATTGTTCCTGTACACGACTCACTAGAGCCGAAATGTCAAAGCCCAAGCTGAGATATTTCCACAAGAAGCTTGCTGCTCAAGAGGATGAATTCTCTGAAGCCGCTATCAACATGATTGATAAAAGAAAGCATGAAGGGATATCCTCGGAGGATGAACTTTCAGACACTTGTTCAACCATCGCTTCGGATGATACGATGTCTAGCGCAGGACAAGCCAGAGAAGTGTTCATGATCACCACTGATCAGTTCACTCAAATACTTCAAGAAGCTCTAGCCAAACAGCGTGAAGAAATTAGAGTTGAAATGAAGACAGAGATGGAGTTGGCTATCCAACAAATGAAAGAGCTGTTAGCTCAACGGCCTCAACCTCCTGAGTCCAGTCAACGAGCTGAATCCAGCCATCACGCTCAGAATGTCATAGACGACAGTGATCCGGAAGTGGATGAAGTCATCGTGGCTGATACACCTCCCAAAAGCAATAACGCTGGGGGTGGTTTAACGGATTCTCCCAGTAATGACATCGGGGGTGGTTCGATGGCGCCTCTTACAGGGGGTGATCAAACTCATTCTCCTCAATGTCCTTCAAATGAAGATGATGACGAGAGAATGAAAGAGCTTGAAAACAAAGTCAATACTTTGATGACGGCTCAAGAGGTGAAGAAGACGGGTATTCCATGTCCTTATCCAAGAGAATGGGATTCAATTCCATACCCGATAAAATTCCATCTGATCAACTTCACACCGTTTGAAGGAAAGAGCTCGCCTATTCAGCACTTGGTTTATTTCAAGTCACATTTGGGCATGATATCTGGAAACGAGGCTTTAATGGTCCGGTCATTCGTTGGCACCCTTCGTGGACCCGCCTTCGATTGGTATCGACGCCTCAAACCAGGGAGCATCAACTGCTGGGATGACATGGAAAGTTTGTTCCTCAGCAACTTCTTCGATGATGATACCGAAGTGTCAATCGGAACCCTTTTGGATGAAAAGCAAAATGACGGAGAGTCGGTCGATAGTTTTATCAAACGCTTCCGTAACAAGGCAATGAATTGCAGAGATCCTGTCACAGAGGAATTCATCTTGCAGACATGCCACAACAATCTTTCCATCGACGTCCTAAAAGTCCTGGGGGTCGTACCATCCAAAACTTGGAAGGATTTGAAAATGCGCGGTGAACAAGCTGAACATTTTCTTAAGAGGAAGAAAACTGAGAAGAGCCAACCGACGACGTCTGCAATCACTGGGAATGCGACTCTCGACACGAGGTTCCAAAAGGAGTATTCCTTTGAAGATGATGAAGCTCCAACCATTTTGAAATACCTCCTAGCCAACGACAAAATCGAGCTGCCACCTATTAAAGATCAAGAGGGTGCTCAGATGGTTGCGGATCCAAACTACTGCGCATACCATAGAAGGGTTCTTCATCCCACTAATATTTGCTTCGGACTCAAAAATAAGATCCAAGCCTTAATTGACTCCGGCGTCATAACGGCAAAACAAGCCAAATGAGGACGCATCTAACTCCATTGGGTACACGAGTATAAACTGTTTCCCCTCACTCCAAAGAGTATACGAGTATAAACTGCTTCTCAATCATCCGATTAAATACAACCCGGCCTCACAAAGGAAGCTGGGGATGGATGATTTATGTAACGGGAAGTTCCTAGAGAATCTTATATTCTTAAGGATAACCCGAACATGCAACTAATGATAACGTATTTCTCGTTATACCCAGTTTTGCAAAGAAAGCTGGGGGTCGATAATTCATGTAACGGGAAGTTCCCGGAAGGATGTTAAACATAATATTCTTAGGGATAACCTGATAAACGTTAAAACCCTATCTCTGCGTTTTTTAGAATATTCTTTCATTTGAGATGAGATTCAATGACTTCATCAAGTCGATCTTCCCTCACAAAAATCTAAAATCATTCATCTGTTGCTCAATTGGTTTCAATCGTCGGGATCAATTTTGCCAATTCCCACTGTGACTTTCCAAATACTTTGTCATTGAAATTACGAAGTGCTTGACGATTCACAGTCCCCCACTATAAAATCCCTCATCGATCAAATCAACTGACGATGGGTCCACCAAAATACTTTATGGTTAAATCCATCTAGACTCCTCTCTTGGTCAAACCTTTAAACAGTTAGGACCACAACCAAAATCCCCTCTCGATTCGTTCCATGAACGAGAGGTCCACAAATTGAACGATCAAACCTTTAAACCGTTAGGATCGTCTCAAACCATCACATGGTCAAACCTTTAAACAGTTAGGACCACAAACAAAATCCCCTCTCGATTCGTTCCATGAACGAGAGGTCCACAAATTAAGTGATCAAACCTTTAAACAGTTAGGATCATCTTAAAATCCCTACTTGGTCAAACCTTCCTACAGTTAGGACCACAAAGCTAAAATCCCCTCTCGATTCCTTCCATGAACGAGAGGTCCACAAATTCGTTCTATGAACGAGAGGTCCACAAATTGAGTGATCAAACCTTTAAACAGTTAGGATCATCTCAAAACCCCCACTTGGTCAAACCTTTAAACAGTTAGGACCACAACCAAAATCCCCTCTCAATTCGTTCCATGAACGAGAGGTCCACAAACTGAATAATCAAACCTTATGACAGTTAGGATTATTCAAACCAATCCAGATTCTCTAAGTGGAGATCCCACTTCGAGTTTCCTTTGCATCGAGAGATAGAATATAAAATTCTTCCTCTCCGATTTTTGGGTTCATCTCTACCAACAAAAAAGAGACCAGGAGATAGAATATAAAATTCTTCCTCTCCGATTCTGGGTTCATCTCTACCAACAAAAAAGAGACCAAAATACTCCAATAGGTACACAAGTCTAAACTGTTTCCTTAATTTTAACAGGTAGTTTCTGGAGAATATCACTCAAAATATTCTTAAGAATAACCTGAATACTCCAATAGGTACACGAGTATAAACTGTTTCCCTACTATTAATAGGAAGTTTCTAGAGAATATTACTCAGAATATTCTTAAGAATAACCTGAATACTCCAATAGGTATACGAGTCTAAACTGTTTCCCTATCCTCAATAGGAAGTTTCTGGAGAATATCATTCAATATATTCTTAAGAATAACCTGAATACTCCAATAGGTACACGAGTCTAAACTGTTTCCTATCCTCAACAGGAAGTTTCTGGAGAATATTACTCAGAATATTCTTAAGGATAACCTGACAACCTGTGTTCTTATGAAGACTGATACAATTTGATGACAAAAGCTGAATTCACAAATACAAATTCCAGCTTCGAATCAAGATCTCGACAACGGTCAAGCGATAAACGCGATACCGTGAGAATATTAGCTATTCTACAAAGAACTGAATAGACTAAAGACAGAAGAGATCAAGAGTTGAAGCCATTTACACGATCTACTCAACCAAATATTGAAGGGATCGTAAGTAAAATCTATCTTATCCAAAGTATCCCAGAACTCCTCTATAAAAGAATGAGTCTGGAATACTTTGGAGGGGGTATCTGTAGGCGTCAAAAAATGCTAATAGATATCTAAACTCAGCTCTAGAAGAAGACATCCAAAATACCAAAAAAGAACACAAGTTTGGGTTGTCTCGCCAGCGAGACAGTTGTAGGCATCCAAAAATGCCTATGGGTGTCCGCACATAGCTCAAGACAAAGAGAAGGCGATGAACGTCATTATCCGAGTCAAAGAGGATTATCCGACGCCGACAAGCGCATGAAGCGAATCGGCGAACTGTTGATGACACGATAATGAACCACCATAATGGTGAACGCCAAGTGGACGGCACGCGTCAATCAACTCAAAGCGTACAAACGCGCCTAACATTCAATCCCACAATGAAGCGTGCAAGTCAACAAGATAGTCAAACACGCAAAACGGTGGAAAACACAAGTCCCGGAAGAACCGGAAAACACGAAAGTCAGCAAAGCCAAAAGCGCGCCGCGCGGTACGGACCAAACTGACCCGCGCTCGCGCGGGTCGGAATGATCCGACCCGCGCAAGCGCGGGTCAGACTTGTTCTGCGCGTGCTGTTTCGATTCGGTTCGGTTTTTGATGGTTTTTCTCGGGATTTGTTGGTTTCTGAGCATCCAAACTGATTTGATATCATCCCCAAACGTGGTTGGGCTGCTGTTGACTGAAGATAGAGCCAAATCCTTGTTCTCATCCAAAATAACCGCATCTGGGGCCTATAAATACGAGCCAAAGGCCTCCATTTTAAGGGGGCGAATATTTATCAAGACGAGGAGGTGCTGCCGGATTGTGGAGTCAAGGAGCACGAATTTCAGCGAAGGAAAATCAGATCCCGGCGAACTTCGACATAAAGAAGGAGCTATTCGAAGGATCTGAACCACGTCCGTCCGTCCCTTGAGATTAGGCTTGGTCTTAATCTCGAGAAGAGCCCTGATTTCGCTTGGTCGATTTCAGCGCTTCAAATCAAATACTTCCTCGGCGAAGGCGAAGTTCTGCCGAATTTTCTATCAACCGGATCCAGATCTAAGGCGGTCCACGGATAAACCCCGACACAGGCAAAGATCCCACGCAACCAGAAGATCGATAAACGATCTCTGCGTTTGTTTTGACGAGAGTTGTAATCTTTGTTTTCATTGTGTAAAAGTCTTATAAAAAGACTATCTTTTTGTTTTCATTGTAACGACTGAAGTTGTAATGAATACCGCAATGAATACATCAATTTTCGACGCAAACAAACTGGCGACCACAGTGGGAGCCAACAGCTTCGCTGCCGGAGCTGTCGTGTCGCAACCTCGGATCTGCATCCCGGTTGAAGAAGTGGTCGAATACGAGTTCGACCAACTGAAGTTCGAGGAATATCTATCGTCCTCCTCCAGATCTTCCGCCTCTCGCAAGCGAAGGAAGATCAACACCCCCGTTGTTGCGGTAGCTGAACCTTGCAACGCCCCTTCGGCATCCAATGAGTCCGGATCTGCAGATCTGAACTCCTCCTCAATCAAGGAGTTGAGTACAGAAGGCGCGCCCATTTTATCGGAGAGAGCTCGTCAAAGGCAGCGCCAACGCTGTGCGCGCCAACTCGCTAGAGCCTTGGAGTCAATTGACGGGATCCGTTATGAGGCGGATCTGAAAATTAGGCAACGCCAAGCACCCCAACAGCGGACATATGTCCTCCCCTCCAAACCAGTAGTAAATGAATGGGTCCAAATCAAAAGGATCCGTTCAACTTTGGAAGAGCGGATCAAAAAGCGCCGCACACTGCTTGCGCACGCGCGAATTCTTGCGCAAAAGGCCAAAAGGTTGCAGAGGGAAGAAGTGGAAAAGAAGCCACAGAAACTGCACAAAGTTTGGAGGCCAAAATCCAAGACGGCGACTGAAAAGATCAAGAATCGCAGGTCACTTGGATCCGACCTCCCAAAACGCAGGTCACTCCAATCCGACCTCCCAAATCGCAGGTCACTTGGATCCGACCTCCCAAAACGCAGGTCACTCCAATCCGACCCGCCACTTTGCAGGTCACTTGGATCCGACCTCCCAAATCGCAGGTCACTTGGATCTGACCTCCCAAAACGCAGGTCACTCCAATCCGACCCGCCACTTTGCAGGTCACTTGGATCCGACCTTCCAAATCGCAGGTCACTTGGATCCGACCTCCCAAAACGCAGTTCACTCCAATCGGACCCTCCACTTTGCGGGTCACTTGGATCCGATCCTCCACTTCGCGGGTCACTTGAATCCGACCCTCCAACCCGTCGGTCACTTAAATCTGACCCGCGCCAGGGTCGAGACAAAAGACGTTCTGCACCGATTACATTGATCCCTTTGAGTTCCGTACCTCTGTTGGAGCCCCACGACAACATGGATTTGTCCCAATTCAAGGTGACAATAGTTGATCGCCTGGGTCCTTTGCGCGAGGATCGAGGCAAAGTTCTGACCGAAGGACACTTGGGTCCGGTGACTGAACCCCGAGCAACTCGTCGAGCTGGGGGTCGCACGCGCCCTTTCAACAATAACAAGCCTTCTTATAAAGGGAAAACTCCAGTTTCCACCCGTCTGGGGGTGTGTGTTCAAAACCAGGAGCCTGTTGAGATCTTGCGCTCCCAAAAGCGTAGTTCTAAACACGTGACTCTTGAGAATGCTCATAAAGCGGCAAATCCCCTGAAAGAAACGTATTCATCTGACGATGACAACGTTATACCAGGGGAGTCATGTCAACACACGATAGGTTGCTCCGGTCATCTGACCGATGAGTTGTACTATCGGGCTGGGGGTATGAACAAGTCTTGGAAGAGATATACCCGAGAAACAAAGTCTCACTGCCCGTGCACCAAGTTAATCAGGGCAGTATTATCAGTGTGTAGCTACCCCAAAACCGCTCCGCAGAGGGTCTCGGTGTTTGAGAGGGTCTCCAACGGAAAGGCTAAGTCCAGTCTAAAGCGTCTCCGTAAGAAACGATCGGTCGTTCAAGGTGACGAACCCCCAGAGGTTACCATCAATATGGTTGATAAGGGAAAATCGATTCGACCTTCTAACTCTGATCCGCTTGTATCGCATCGTCTAACTCGGTTACGATCAGGAACTATAAGACAAAGGGATTATCATAGAATGCAGAGAGGATTATCCTCGGATGACGAAGTGTCAGATTCCAACTCTGCGGTCGCTTCTGATAATACGGTCTCCAGCCCAGGTCAATCCCACGAAGCATTCATGATCAACACCGAGCAAGTGACTAAAATGGTCGAGGATGCTTTAGCCAAACAGAAAGAAGCATTCAAAATCGAAATGGAAACGGCTATGTTACGGATGAGAGAAGAGCACGACCAACAAATTCAGGCTCTATCTAATCAGTTCGGTGAATCCAGTCGTCGTAACCGTGCTGACCAAGTAGGTAGAGATTCAGATGTGGATGAACCTCTCAATGCTGAGAACCCTCATGTTAACCAAAACGCTGGGGGTGGTCCTACCAATAATGACAACACTGAGGGTGGCCCCGTTATTCCTCTTAAGAATTATCCAAGCCCTGATGCGAGCGAGGATGAGAAAATAAAAGATCTCGAGAGCAAAATCAATGCTCTGATGTCTGCTCGAGAGGTGAAAAGGACCGGCATTCCGTGTCCTTATCCAAGGGAGTGGGATTCGATAGCATACCCGGTGAAGTTCAACTTGATTAACTTCACACCATTTGACGGAAAGGGTTCGCCCACACAACATCTGATCTACTTCAAGTCCCACTTGGGTATGATCTCTGGTAATGAAGCATTGATGGTTCGGTCATTCGTTGGCACCCTTCGCGGGCCCGCCTTCGATTGGTACCGCCGTCTCAAGTCTGGAAGCATTAACAGCTGGGACAACCTGGAGAGCCTATTCCTCACTCATTTTTTTGATGATGACGCCGAGGTGTCAATCAGGACACTCTTCGATGAGAAACAAGAAGATGACGAAACGGTCGACGACTTCGTCAAACGCTTCCGGATTAAGGCAATGAACTGCCGAGATCCGATCACGGAGGACTTCATCCTCCAAACCTGTCACAACAACCTCTCTTTGGACGTGTTGGAAGTTATGGGAGTCGCACCGTCCAACAACTGGAAAGAGTTGAAGGTGCGCGGAGAGCGGGCCGAACGCTTCCTCCGAAGGAAGAAGGCTGAGAGGACCCAACCGGCAGCTAATCTTCCGAACTCAAACTTCACTTCCCATGGTAAGGACAAAGCACCTGCAGCAGTTATTAACACTAATCAAACGTCACAACGGCAATCCCGGAGACAGCGAAACACTTCGGATCTGAGACTCCAAAAAGAGTATTCCTTCAAGGACGAAGACGTTCCCGCCATCTTCGAATCCCTCCTTGAAAACAACAAGATCAAGCTACCACCTATCGCAAACCAGGAGGAAGCCGACAATACTGCGGATCCGAAGTACTGTGCGTACCACAGGAGGGTCCTTCATCCCACCAAGGATTGCTTTTCTCTCAAGAATGGCATCCAAACCTTGGTTGAAGCCGGCGTTATATCGCTCAATTAAGTCGAATGAAGACTCCGATAAGTATAAGAGTATAAACTGCTTCTTCCTGCACTCCGAAGAGTATACGAGTATAAACTGCTTCTCGATACTCCAATAGGTATATGAGTCTAAACTGTTTCCTACCGTTGATGGGAAGTTCCTGGAGAATTTTTATTAATATTCTTAAGGATAACCCGATCATGTAACTGATTATAATGTCAAACCCAGTTTCGCAAGGAAAGCTGGGGGTGGATAATTCATGTAACGGGAAGTTCCCAGAAGAATGTTACATGTAATTTTCTTAGGGATAACCCGATCATTACAAATAAAGTGATAAACACTAAACCCCCACGGCGATTTGTATGAGTCAACAATCCCGTTGTAATTCGTACTCTCACTCTCACTGTCTACCTGGTCAAACCTTCTTATAGTTAGGGCCAAAGCCAGATTCCCCTCTCGATTCCTTTCATGAATGAGAGGTCCATTTTCAACTTGAGCGATCAAACCTTCTTACAGTTAGGATCGTTTTAAACCTCCCACTTGGTCAAACCTTCCTACAGTTAGGACCAAAACCACAATTCACTCTGGATAAACGAGAAATTTATCTTTAGTTCGGTAATCAAACCTTCCGACAGTTAGGGCTATCCGAATCTTTTCGATTCTCGGAGTGGAGATCCCACCTCGAGTTTCCTTTCTAACCGAAGATAGAATATAAAATTCTTTCTCTTCGGTGCTGGGAGATAGAATATAAAATTCTTCCTCTTCCATCTTTCGATTCATCTTTACCCTGAGAAAAGAAACAATTTTCAACCTCAAATCCGTGCATTCTATGTACGAGGAATTTTATCTCGACTCCTAAATAGAGATAAGTCTACGTCTAACACACGTTGCCGGTTTAGTCTTTCACCGATTGAAAAAGACACCAGAATACC
>BQKN01066956.1:363211-373502 GCA_022839385.1 Asparagus kiusianus
GCAGTGCTCCTTCCAAACGTGCCGTTTTCGCAAGAGCATCATTTTGGGTATATCGGTGGACCTGACGTGAATGAAATCTTCAGTCTCCAGAACAGAATTCCGCTGTGTACTTCCTCTGACTCGGAGAGGACAGACATGATTAAGTTCCCTCGATGTTCTACTCTCAGGATTCTGATCACTGACTTAGACATGGAGACTCCTGTCGGTCGTGCTCAGTTTTCCAAACCAGCGTTTGTATTTGGAGATCGTATACCAATTGACGACCACCTCATATGTGCAGAAGATTCGAAGCTGCTGTGGAGAGTTGATAATCGCTTCTTCTTTCTCCCGAGCATGAAGAGGATGTATCCGCTCTCCTACTTCTTGAATGTGAGCTGTCGCCGGAGTTTGACTTTCGACATAGTCAAGGAGAGGGAGAATGTATCGTCTGTATTTGGTCGACAAGCTCACACACAAATCGGTGGACAACTCAAGGGGTTGAGACCCAGCTTATTTGAGAAGAAGGATCTCGCTCCAGAGGTGCCACGTCCAGCGAATATCTTCATTCGCCAATTCATCACAGTTCATGGTGAATTCTCTACTCAGATGTTCAGATCTCCAGGATGGGTTTGTTCTGGGGAAGGAGGTTGGTGGACTCGTATGGCTGACTTCATTCTTGAGGAGCTTAAGGAACCACTCACTCAATCGGGTCTCACAATTCCTGTGTTAGCTACCCGACGGGGGGTTGTGCAAAGTTATCATAATTTCTTCACTATGTTGGAGAAATATAACCCGGACAGCTGCACATTCTTCACACCTATAGGGGAGTTAGGTTTTGCTCTTCATGAGATGCAGGCAGTATCGGGATTGTCATTTGACAGAATGCCATACGAAGAATTTATTCCTATCACCGAGGAACTCTCCCTGTTGAAGGCAGTACATCCTTAAATTTATGCTACTTTCTGGGAGTTGATGTGCCACTTCCATATATGTGCTCAAGTCTTTGGGATGCGTGGAGGGGGCATTATGCATACCATGTGGGCGGAATACCTCTTCCTGAACTTAAACCGGAAAGCCATAGCCGTGTCTCGTGTTGCAGCTATTTCTCCTAAGGACGCCAAAGCTCGAATTAAGGCTTCCAATGCTACCTACAAGACAGAGCATGCAGAGGATGATTTTGAGGCTGGTGTCGAATTTGAAAGCTTTCATTACCAAGACACGGTTCCTATTTCTAACACGGCTCTTCTTGCTGGCTTCTTCATGATTTGGTTGAAGCGGTGTGTGGTACCGTCGAGGCCAATAGAGGCGATATTAGCTGAGGTTGTATACCTAGCTGTTCTATTGGTGCATGGGAGACCTGTGAGCCTTCTTACTGCTATGGTTGGCTGCATACAAAACGGCCTAAGGATGTTGACTTCCGAGCTTCTCGGCGCCTCGGGAATTAAGGCTAATAGGAAGAAAGCCGGGAAAAATCCTCAGCCACGTACACCAGTACCGTATACGTATTTGGTGGCCTGGTTTGTGCTGCATTGTCCCTCCTTGATGATGGGAATATCTGAGGATGCTGATGCTTATATTCCCTTCCTACAAAGATTAGGTCGTCCACGTGGACTTGTGCTTACATAGTAAGGGCTCGACAGATTTTGTCTTACATAGTAAGGGCTCGACAGATTTTGTCTCGGGGAGACAATTACAAAATTTTTTGCTGCGCTCCCGATTTTAATGGAGCTGATGAAGAGAATACCCGCTTCATGGACGTGCTTTTTGAAGGTTCATCCTCTTTGGAAGAAGGTACTTTTAGATGGCTTCTCATGATCAGGCTGGGCTATCTGGTGTATCGTATGAGAGAGAAGTGCATCATTGAACCTTACATGCCTTCTAGATTCGTCAGACAGTTTGGATATGACCAACTTTATGTTGGCAACCCTAAGTCAGCGTTGGCTTAAGTTGGGAATTTATATGAGGGGCCCGCGCGTGGTATTTCTTCTCTACTGGAGGAACTCACGAGCACTTCACTTTACCTAATTCACTACCCGGCTGTTCTACCGTCGTAGATTTTCGCAACTGGTTTGATGAGGCTTCTCAAATCCCTGGATATGATATTTACACTTCCTATATACATGAGATTCGGGATTTGTATCGTTCGAGGAGCGGTTCTACAAGTACTCATCTGCCGGGGATAGAAGAATATCTATCCTGTGAACAGGAAGTGACCGGAGCCGTTGAAGCCCCTAGGGATTTGCCCACCATAGAACCTTCTGAGGAAGAGGTTCCTATGGGGACTGAAGAGGGAACACCAATTGCTGATTCTCCTGAGGAAAAGGTGCCTGAAGAGATTCCTGCAGAAGCGTCTGATCCTGAACTTCGTTCTTCGCGATCAGGTAAGAAGGCACTTTCTGCTGCTGAGGAGGGTGAATATGACAGACGAATTCGTAAACGAATACCTGTCATGGCCAAAAATTCAAAGAGGACTAAGTTAATGGGGGACGCGATGAAGTCTGCGCCCGTCGCGCGTTTGACTGGTAGGGAGGACGAGATGCTTCAATCGATCTCTCCTATTCCTAAGGAAGCTGAAGCCGAGGAGACACTGCCTGTTGAGGGTTCTGAATCTACCTCTCTTTCCCTTTCCCGAGATGAAAGTACGTACGAGGGCTCTTCTTCCGAAGTTACTCCATTACCTGTTCAGGATGAACATACAGGTCCGATCTATCCAACCATTCCTCCTTCACACTCAAGAGCTCTGAAGAAATTAATTGAGGAACTGAAACATTGGATACAGACGACTGTTAATATTGTCAGTGTTGGAGGAGCTTCTTTTGAAGATTATGAACCTATCCTGACCAAGTGTTTGGACAAAATCAAGGATAGAGGGGATGCGTCATGGACTGAGCATTGTCAGGGGGGAATCACTCTCTTGAAGGCAGAGTTGGCAGCTTTTAGAGAGCTATAGTGTACCAATCTAGACTCTGAAGTGGAGCCGGCTCTTTCCTTGGCCGCAATCTCAAAGTTGTATCATCGAGAGATCCTTCGCAAGGACTTGTCTGATAAAAAGGCTCGCATATCCTTCTTACGGAAGCAGCACACTCAAGCATATACTGATATCAAGGGTGTTGTTTCTAAGATTCGTGCCACCGAAGAAGCTATTGCCCGATTGGAAGCTGAGTTGGACCGGAAGAAAACCCAGTTAGCTCAATATGAGGATGCTAGAAGAGGGTTTGAGCTTCAAAGCGATCACATCTATACTGATTTTTGCCGTACGCTCCATGCGGCTGAGAGGATTCGTAGAGACATTGTTGCTGCTACTCCCATTGAGGCTAAACTCAGGAGAGAGATTAAGGAGAAAGTCAGGGCGGCTCATGAGAAGAAACTCTCAACCTTTAAGTCCAGGCTGAAATCTCTTAAGTTGATGAAGCCTGATGTGTAGGTTTTGTACCCCTTTTTTTTTGCTAAGGGATTTTGTATCATTTTTATTTTGCTCATCATCACTTTGTACCCAAGTTAACAATGTTTGAATGAAAACGATATCATTTTGCCTTTCATCATCTCTTTTGTCGAATTCTATTTCAGGACAATAAAAAGTAATGCGAATGTTGTAAGTGTAGTGTAAAATCGAAACTCTCTTTATTACTACTTAGAATAATTCCAGAAAATTTCAGTCGTCAGAGGTGTGTGATGTTAACATGACGACATGTAAAACAGAAAAAACTAAATATTTATTCCCAAAATACACTACGCATCGACAACCCCCAGCTTGACTCGGCTGAAATTTATAAGAGAAAGAAGTGGGCTACATGATTTATGGAAAGTATCTCTTAAGGAACTTCCCGTTAATTGGCATCATGAGCCTGTCTCCTTTTTGATTGATAAGGCGATAAGCTCCATTCGAATAAACTGATTCTATTACGAAGGGCCCCTCCCATTTAGGATTAAACTTTCCTTTGGTTTTGTGTGTCATTACCATGGGTCGTCTGTTGGCCAAAACTAAGTTGCCTTTCTTAAAAATCCGCTCTTTAACCTTTTTGTTGTAGGCTTTGGAAATCCGAGCTTGATACAACTCAATCTGTTGCTGAGCTTGAAGTCGTTTGTCATCTAAGGCTTCAAGTTCTTGCAGGCATCGCTGATGTTTCTCTTCCTCTGTTAGTCCAGTTGTAATCGCGACTCTTAGGGAAGGGATTTGAATCTCTAGTGGTAGCACAGCTTCGCAGCCGTATACTAAAGAAAACGGTGTAGCTCTTGTAGAGGTCCTCACTGTTGTACGGTAAGCCCATAAACATTCGCCGAGTCTTTCGTCCCAATCACGTCGGCTCTTAGAAACAAACTTCTTGAGGAGTTTCACGATGGTCTTGTTAAAGGCTTCTGCGAGACCGTTTGCCGGCGGATAATATGTCGTAGAGGCAACGCTTTGGATCCTGAATTTATCACAAAATCTCTGAAACCTAAAACTAACGAATTGTGTCCCATTATCGTGAACTATCCATCTCGGAACTCCAAAGCGGTAGATGACGTGGTGTTTGATAAACTTAATTACATTCGAAGTCTTGACTTCTCTCAACAGGATTGCCTCTACCCATTTGGAGAAGTAATCGGTTACGGCTAAAATGAACCGGTGTCTTTTGGAAGTCGGAGGAGAGATTGGTCCTACGATATCCATACCCCACATTTCGAATGGCCAAGATACAGAAGTGGGGTGTAAGTTATTTGGCGCTTGGTGGATAAAGTCCCCATGAATCTGACATGCGTGACAACGTTTAGCGTAATCAACTGCGTCTGAGAACATCTTTGGCCAATAATAACCGATTCGTCGGAGACAATCTCCCAACTTAGCTCCAGGTTGATGAGCTCCGCGCATTCCGTCATGAGCTTCCTTGAGGGCCTCTTTTGCTTCTTTTCGAGAGAGACATCGAAGCAAAACTCCGTCATGTGATTTATGATATAGGATTTGAGAGACTGCATCGTAATAGAATCGGAGGTCCTTTCGTTTGATAGCGGCCGCTTCCTTAGGGTCTTCAGGCAAAATTCCATATATGGCATAGTCGATGTACGGGAATCGCCATCTCTAGCTTCAAGCTCCATCGAGGTTGTGCAGACCTCTCCTATTGGTCTCTTGTCCGACCTTTCCTCTACAGGCATCTTAGAACAGTATAACTCACGTCCCGTAACAGGAATTGTAGTTTCGGCCCCAGGAGGCAATGCTAACGAGGTTGCTAACGAGGCTAAAGCATCTGCATAAGCATTCTGAGCTCGTGGAACATATTCAATGAAGAAACCTTCGAACTTCTGGGCTTGCTTTAGCACTACGAAGTAATACGGGATTAGGTCATCATGACGCACTTCGTATTCCCCTCAGACTTGATTCACGATTAGCTGAGAATCACCGTAAGCTTCAAGATGTCGAATATTAAGTTCCTCAGCAAATTGCATTCATAGTAGTAGAGCATTATACTCGGCTATGTTGTTAGTGCAGGGTTCAATCAGGGAAAATCCTCTTGGGATTACGTGACCATTCGGAGAAACAAACACCACTCCTACTCCTGTGGTAATCGCTCCATGAGGATTTGCTCTAGATGCACCATTAAAAAATAATCTCCACACTTGCGTAGATTCTCGAGTGACGCAGGCTTTGGCGACTTCGTCAGGCAATTCTTTATACAACTTAGATGTCCCTAACACTGGGTGATCGGCTAAGAAGTCTGCCAACGCTTGACCCTTGACCGCTTTTTGGGGCATGAATTGCATATCATATTACGACAAGAGGATGGCCCATTTTGCAAGTCGGCAATTTAGAGACGATTGTTTCGTCATCAGGACTCTTAAGGGATTTACCTTAGAGATGACATGCATTGTTTGTCTAACTAGATAATGTCGCATCTTTTGAACTGCAAATACCAAAGTGAGACATTCTTTTTTGACCGGGTTATATCGATGCTCGGCTCCTATCATGGTCCTGCTTAGGTAATAAATAGCTTGCTCTTGACCTTGATCGCCGTTCTGGGCCAAGAACGCTCCTAGAGAGTGATCCATAGCCCTTACATATAACATGAATGGTTTTCTTGATATAGGGGCCACGAGTACTGGTGGTTGGGTGAGATATTTCTTAATCCCTTCAAATGCTTTTCGGCATTCTTCATCCCAAACAAAGGACACACCTTTCTTCATAAGCTTCGAAAAAGGTTGGCAACGCCCTGAGAGATTAGATATGAACCTCCGAATATAGACCAGTCTACCTTGCAGACCTCTGAGTTCTTTGAGATTCTTCAGCGGTGGCATGTCTTGGATGGCACGCACCTTCTCTGGATCAAGAGAAATTCCCTTGGATGTGACAATAAATCCTAGGAATTTTCCACTTGATACTCCGAGGAACGATTTTGTCGGGTTCATCTTTAGTTGATGTGCTCGCATGATATCAAACATTGTCTTTAAGTCTGTAAGATGATCACCCTTATGTTGGCTTTTTACTGCTATATCATTAACGCAACATTCTATCTTCTTACACAGATGTTCATGGAAGATGGTGTTTATTGCACGTTGATAAGTTGCACCTGCGTTTTCAGGCCGAAGGACATCACTGTGTAGCAATACACCCCCAGTGGAGTTCTGAACGCGGTATGCTTTTCATCTTTAGGATACATTTTGATTTGATTGTACCCAAAAAATCCATCCATAAAAGACATCCTTTCATATCCGCAGGTATTGTCGATCATGACATCAGTGATAGGAAGAGGAAACTCGTCTTTCGGACATGCTGCGTTAAGGTCACGAAAGTCGATGCATATACGGACCATACCATTTTTCTTAGGCACTGGAACAATGTTGGCCACCCAGTCCGGGTGTTGTTCCTCTCTAATAAAGCCTGAGTCTATAAGTTTTTTAACTTCAGACTCAATTGTTTCCATGATCTCTGGACGAAACCGGTGTTGCTGTTGTTTAACGGGTTTGGCATCCGGATCGATGTTGAGACAATGCATAGCCACTTTTGGATCAAGACCAGGCATATCTTCATAATTCCAAGCAAAGACGTCTATATACTCTCGGATGAGAGATATAAGGTTTTCTTTCTCAGATGATGATAAGCTCTCACTTATGAAGATTGGTTTAGGGTCAGATTCGTCCCCCATGTTGACCTGGATTACGTTATCTTTAGTGGGTGGTTCGCGTTGTTCGAAATGTATATCCCAAAATATGTTAAGGCGTTTGATCCACGAGTCATTGGTTAATTCGATTAACTCTTTGTCACCCCTTGCATCCTCATCTGGGTGCCTGGTTGAAACCATGTTCACAGTCAAAATTTTAAAGAAAGGCCCGACACTGACGTCGGACTCCCAGGAGGATGTTCCGGATGAATGATCCTATCGCAGATAATTACTGATTTCATTTTCTGAGACAGAGGGAGTTGTGACATAACCTACGCCCCTTCCGGTTTTTTGATAGTAATCCGGAGGTTTTCCTTCGGGGGTTAGAGACATTCGAATTGGTGTTCGCCTTTCTTTCCCGAAGTTTAGACCCTGTTTTTCGTTAAAGTTATACCCTATTAGTTTCATTAAATAAATAGAATTGGGTTCATGGTAATGAAATTGAGGAGCTCCGTCATCTTCCTCTGAACTTCCTCATTTGAATTGTTTGGGTTTAACTTTACCGAAGTAGATCGGCCTCTGCCCTTTCCTTTTGGATGGGACTTTGAAGAAAGCCTTCTGTACATCTTCTACTTCTTCATCTGAAGTGAATGAGGATTTAATTGGTAATGTGAGGGATGCCTCTGCACACAATGTATGCCACGGGTTGGTACCTGCATTATGATCATTCTCTATTTGTTTATTTTTAGAGGACACATCAGACAAGTACGTCAAAATAAAATCTTCATTAATGCACCATTCACCCTCGCTCGGTACATTATTATTACTCTCTTCCTGACCCATTACATCTAGATTCAATTCCCATGGACAATCTTCTTCAGGATCCGGTTCAATGTCAGCTTCGTTGCCGCTGTCCACATCTTCTTTCTCTTGGGATTCCAGATAAAAGACGGAATCGGTGTGAAAGTTTTCCACTCCTCTGAAGGGATACTTTTCCGCAATTAGGGTTCGAACTTCTCCTTCATCATTAGCATATTTCATAACCTGATGTAGAGTAGATGGGACAATGCGGTTTGCATGTATCCATGGTCGTCCTAGCAACAGATTGTAGGACGTGTCCGCATCTATGATGTAACAAGTCACTTTGGATTTAAGGTCTCCAATTTGACACCTAAGTTTGATCTTGCCCAGGGGCTGAGTGCTGTTTGCATTAAACCCAAAGATGGTAGTCTGAGTGGTGTTCAGTCGATGCATAGGAATCCCTAAAACCTGCATAACCCTGTAGGGCATGATGCTGAGTGCTGAACCCGGGTCAACTTGGACACGACTGATTTTGGAGGATCCGATATACCCCGTGTAGTATAGTGGTCTGTCGTGCTTGTGCTTGACCTGCATATCTTCTTGAGTAAAGGATATGCAGGGTAGGCTTCTCGCCGCTTGCAGACATTGCAGACAAGGTTGGTCTTCAGAAGCTTCAGGAATTGGAGCGACTGTGTAATGAAGCTCTCTGTATTCTTTAATGCTTAAATTAGAGCTTCCTTGGTTGTTTTGGACAACCTTAGGAGCTCATACATAGTAATCATGGCCGGTATGTTGGCTAGCTGCGCCATGATATTGAATTGGAAAGGAGCGCTCGATTCCCCGGGCTCCTGGTGAAGATTTTTATTGAACCGAAGTTCTTTTTATTTTCCTTTATCTACCGGCTTCTTTAGTACAGAACCGCCAGCGTCTTAGGGCCGTTCTTCAGCTTCTTGAGCATTCTGGTTGTAGTCTCTCAAGTAAGCCTTTCCTGACCGCGTGCCAGGATTGTCTCCTGGGTATGCCGCCAGGGCAATCATTTCTTCCTCTGAATCGGTAAGAGGTTTGAGGTAGTCATCGTTCTTAGTAACGGAGAGGCTAATCATGTTAGAAGACTTAGCCTTTCCCCCTTTCTTCTTGAAAGAGGTGTTCGTCTACTGTTGATCTCCCACCAGGTCGGGGTGGACCCATATAATCTCCCCCTTTAGGGTAGTGAGGGGTATCAACCCCCTGTTTTTCTGACTATGTAAGTCAGTGTTTTTCATATGCATCTCTCCCTTGTAAATGGGAATGATGCCATTTGCAGTTGCTACCGGCGGGAAGTCACCACATGATCTCTCCCCATGTCCTTCATTTGCAGAAGTGTCTCTTGCTGTGCTTGGAGCATGACATGATGTTCGTCTACTCTCTTAGCTAGGTCTTCAGGATTTCCTGTCATGTATGTGGAAACTTCACGAGCCACAACAGAGCTTGAAGATTGAGATTCGGTAATTGCCGAATGTTCATCGTCAGAAACGATCCCCTTGGCTAATCTTTGGTAGTTAACCGAACGAATGGTTCCTGTTCGAGTCCGAGTATGCCGGTACATTCCCTCGAACTCGTCACAGATTTTCCGAACAGTCAGGGAATGACTTCTTTGTGATTCCTCAGAACTAGGATTTGAAGCTTTTCCCCTACCTATCACATTTATAGTGACTTCGGGGTATTCAGTTTCGGCTGTCTTCTTTTTGTATTGACGTTGTCGTTTGGCAGGCCTAATGACGTTCGTCAACCTGTTGAACACGGACTGTCGAGGTATGGATGCATAACAATGGCATTCTGAAAGGATTGCCAAGATAAACCTCTCACATTGGCATGAGTGAGCTGCTTGCTGCGCTGGTTTTCCTCTTGACAATAATTCCCGCAAATCAGGAACTTAGGAGGAAGCTTTCCCTGGGCGTGGATGCGGAGATGGAACCTCCTGCCCTTGGGTGGGTAAGATTGGTTCTTGTCGAACGTGGATTTTAAACCCATGTGGACTATTTTGAACTTGACGGACCTCTTTATGAAGAAAAACACGAGGGTCGCGTTTTTGACGAAAAACATGAGGGTCGCGTTTAGCTTTATCAACATTAGGCGGGGGCCTATGTTTAACTGATGAAACAGACCCTTGAGGGTCATGTTTTAGTTGAACGCGCTGTTTGTTGGAAATTTTGTAACAAGAAATAAATAAAAGAATTGTATTTGATTTTATTCTCTCTAACTGCTTAGAAAAAGAATGTTTACAACTCTCTCAACTCTCAATTACAATTTGAATTCCTGAAAACAAAAGAGAAGAGAATGAATTTGATTCTCTCCTTTGTTTAAAACTGGGTCCTTCACGGTGGCGATGAGATGCTTCCCTCGAGTGCTTGTGTCGAGTTTGCTTCTCGTTGACGATCTGAACGTCTCAATCTGCTGGAACA
>BQKN01066956.1:407761-421667 GCA_022839385.1 Asparagus kiusianus
GGGATCAGCTATCCATTGTGATTTTTAGACAGCTTATACGAATATTTACCCACAGCTCTCTACCAAGCAACTCACCAACTAAGTTCAACCTCTCATTTCTGAAATCATCACACTGCTCATCAGCAGCTTTAATAGTTGCTAATATAATATTAGTCATGTAGTTGTCACAGCCATCAGAATCAATCATCTCAAACATGAGGCTGTGTTTGCCAACCCACACTTCATTGGCTGTATCGGCATAAGCTACACCACTTTGCAATTCCTTGTCAAGTGAGTTCGTGAGCCATGACAACAAAACAGCGTTGCTTTGCATCCATGGTCGGAAGTCTGGGCAATCGACGTCCGGCTTACTGGTAGTTCCATCCACGAATCCCCAACTTGGTTCTTTGAAGCAAAAGCGTTCCGTATGTTCTTTCGTCAAGTGAAGTAATTTTTTCACCATTCTCACTGAGGGGATGGGTGACAAACATCGACCCTGGATGATCAGAATGATGCAAATAGTTTGATGAGCTGGTGTCGATTGTCTTGATTTGTGAGATGCTAGCAACATACACTAATCCTGCATTATCCTGATTCGCATTCTCTCCTGCCATGTCTATAATTGTTTAGCTAGCTAGGTTATTGTAACCTTGCTCTGATACGATAAAGAGATTGAGTACTTTCTTGGATGATTTTGTATTAAGCATCATCGTTGTATTTATATATGCATGTTCTGTCAATCTATCTCCTAGGAAAAGGCAAATCAAATCCCTACAATTGAGTACATTCTAAATATGGATAATTGACATGGAAACAAATAAACAAGAATATGGAGGAAAATAAGCAGTAGTTTCTCCAATATGATTCGGATTCTCTCCACTATCTAAAAAGTAACGGAGGGATCACTACATAATCACAACCATTAATTATCTAGTTGGTGACTGTGATTTTTTTTTTTTTTGAGTGCAAATTAGGAATGAGTGCAATACACGAGGCTATGGTGAGTGTTAGATTTAGGGTGTATCATGACCGCCTACTAAGTAATCAATGATTGAGATTAAAAGTAGTGACCTCTCCACTATTTTTTTTTTTTTGTAGTGGAGATGATCCAAATCCCCTCCAATATGCTAAACATAAAAATTTCTACACACAAGTGAGTTAATTCAAACAATAAAAGGAAATGTACACATGACTTTATATACAGGTGAGTTAATGAAACAAGTTTAGACTGTAAACTATTCTTTTCCTAAATAGCCAATAATTTGAAAGTATTTATAGAAAGCCGCGCGCATTTCTTTATAAAGATTTAAGATGCAAATAAATATCAGGAGAAAAAAAGAAAGAAAAAAAATATTGGCATACTGCTTAAGGAAATTAACGGCATTTCTTGAGTTCCCATCCTTTTCCTATAACAATAGGAAAAAAAAAAGAACTACACTCGTCAACATTTTCTGTACCTTATTCAACAATCAAACACTATATTAATTAAACCATTGCACAAATGAAACATGCATAATAATTTTAGGAAGATCATCATCCAATATTTCCTGGTTTCCTCTTCTTCAACTTAACAACCAATCCATTCTTGGGCAGAAGGACGACCGATCGAAGCCCTAGGCTCTATGACATGACCTTCGATCATTCTCACTTCGAAGTTGTATATCACCGCAGCAGCGATCAGTTTCATCAGAATCATGCCCATGTTCCTCCCCACACAAGATCTCGGCCCCGAGTGAAATGCGATGAACTTGTACGACGGCTCACGCTTCAGTGTTCCCTTCTCTGTAATCCATCTCTCAGGCTTGAACTCTAAGCAATCCTCCCCCCAAATTGTCTCCATTCTACCCATCGAATACAGCGAGAAGAAAATCTTTGTGCCAGCTCTAACTCTGTGGCCACTGGGCAACATGTCGTCCTTCTTTGCTGCCTTATGATTTAAGGGCACCGACGGATAAAGCCTTAGGGTTTCGTACAAAACCGCATCCAAATAGACCAATCTGTCGACCTCTTCAGTTTTGAACACAATTATTTCATCGTTGGCTTGAGAAGAGAGCCTGATCTTCCTAAGTTCTTCCAAGATATTTTTCTCGACGTCAGGGTTGTTGTTGAGTAGCCAGAACATCCATATGAGTGCGGCTGCCGTGGTGTCTGTTGTGCGCGGCGCGGAAGCATTCGAATCACACACAATCCAAACAAGAGAGATCACAAACAGGGCCGGCCCCGAGCTTTGGGTTGCCCTAGCCCAATCCAATTTTGGTTGCCTCTTATATTAAAAATTTGGTACGAACAATAACGATAAAAATGAATACATATAATACAATTTAGCATTCTATATTAGGCTCAAACTGATAATATTCTCATGCAAAATTAATATTCATATAAGAAGAGATTACATTTCATCTTGACGTTGCTTGACTCTTCTATTATGAGCTCCAGAGTTTTGTTTTCTAATCCTTACTCGGTTTTTGTCATCTCCCGTCATAGTGTACTGTAGTATGTAAATATAATTATATAACACATATGAAATCACAATCAACTAAACTTAGCAATATCAATGAAGGATAAATATAGCATTATTATAACCCCCTTCACTCATATGAAAACAGTATGAAAGACAAAAAGATGGGTTAATACTTACGGATAGACCCCTTATCTTCAAGAAAAGCATCACCCATAAAATTGACAGGTTTAAAATTAAAGCCTGAAGGACGGGTCGTCGGAGGCTCGCCGGCTCGGTAGGGAGGAGAGGAGCCGGCGGCGGCGGCTCGGGAAGGAGGACTGGAGGAGAGGAGGGTTTTTTTATTTTTTTCTTATTTTTTGTGAACGGGAGCTGCAGGACAGAGAGTCAGAGACGGAGAAAATTGGATTTGGGAATGGCTGACGGAAATAAAGGTGGGTCATTACTAGAGTTCTTTACAAATATAACCCTTAATATTTTTTTCATAAAGGCCCTTTTACAATGCCTACTTCAAAAATCAAAGAAAATTACAGTTTGAGGGGTGTAGGAGCGCTCGGGATGGGTTGCCCCCCGGCCCTGGGTTGCCCCAGCCCCGGGGCTTGGTGGGCTTACCACAGGGCCGGCCCTGATCACAAACAAAATCAACAAGCACAATCACCAATAACAAGAGATTTACGTGGTTCGGCAAGTTGCCTACGTCCACGGGGCAAGGAGGGGGGAGATTTTACTACTAGAAATCAAGGGAATACAAATAGAGTTACAATCTCTCAGATCAAACCCTAAAACAAAGCTCTTGATCTCTCCAAAGCTCTCCCACAATTGGATGCAACTACTCTCTCAAAAAGACTGCTCAAAATCGTCCTTTTAATACCCTAACAAATCAGGTTTAGGGTATATATAGAATACAAAACGAAACGGGTCAAAAACCTGGAAAAACTGATATCCGCTTCGTCGGTCGACCGGCCCGGTCGACCGCGATCAATTCCGGTCGACAAGCCCGGTCGACCGATCACCTTCCAGCAGAAGCCCCAAAAATCCAGAGAGGCTGTCGGTCGCCCGCCCCGCTCTCCCCAAAACTCTGCGGTCGACCGGGCCGGTCGCCCGACCTCCTTCCAGACGCACAATAAGCCTTGTGCACGAATGCGGTCGACCGGACCGGTCGACCGCCGCCTGTTTTTCCTGATTCTGCTGCTGATGCTGTAATTCCTTCAATTCTCCACCTCGGCGAATGTTTCCACCAAAACTGAGCCGACACCAAACCATCCAATAGTCCATCAACAAGTCAGGGAACCAATCTAGAGCTAAAACGTGATCTCCCCCCCATCTGGATCAACTGATCAAACCGGCTGCATCTGAAAGACTGCCTACGTATCCTCTTGCCCAAGGAATCAAGCCGAACGTAGTTCACCCAAACGGCCTCCAAAGACCCTCAAACAAATAGAAAAGTCTGCAACTTTTCCCCAATATCGCCAACGGATCTGCAACTGATATCGGCCCCAAACTGATACAAATCAAACACCTCCATCTGAGGTGAACCAATGGCCATATCCAGACTACATCCATCAGCTATACTCGAATCAATCAACCTATCATCTGCATCCAAAACAACACGATTCCCAATCTGTGTCACATCAGCTGGAATCCCAAATGATGCAGTATGATCTGGAGTTTCCACCCAACGTGGAGTAGCATCACTCTCCACCCACTGCGATGTCCCAATGATCTGATCACCACTCTCCACCTGCTGAGAGTCAAACGTGACATATCTGCTCGGAACAAAGTCAGAAGCTCCCAAACGATAATCAAACGAGCCTCCGAATCCTAAATGTGCTATCGGATCAAATCTCACATCCACGATGTGACCAAGTGCTAGGTAGCCAAACATCCGACGCAACCCAAAATCTGAAGCAGCTCCACCAGATCCAAAATCTCTACATACAGCAGTCGGCAACCTATACATAAAACGGTCCAAACATGTCATAGCCTGCACACCAATGCCAATGCTCGACATCAAATGCCGATCCTTCTCCAGCAAGGAACAGCTCCCTAAATCTACCATCTCATCACGTCGCCTCAAAGTTTCCATACCAATGAAGTGTCTCATATTGCCGTGAGCTCGGCACAAATGCAAGAAAGAACCCCTACCATAATCAGAACGTCGGGTTACCTTTCTACCAACACACTTCCTCCATCGTTTGCGGGCTTCTAGGACTTCACACCAACGGGACTTGGTTGCAACCCACCAATGCCTAGAGCGATCCCCAACTGCAGAAACCACATACCTATTACCTCCCAATGATGCTCTCTTGGAAGGCCCCTGAATGCCTGAATGAACACCCCTCATAAAACCCCTCGATCGGTGGATAGAAGTGTTGAACTCCACCTCGGTCTCCTCGCTCATCCCAATGGGTTCACAGAACTTCAAACTGCAGGTCAAAGCACTCCTCAATAACCTATGCACGAAATTACCAATCAAATAACCCAGCATCAAACAACGCCACAGTCTAGCCGAATCTGATAAAGTCGTCATCTCCCTATCAATAGCCGTGCCTCCAAGCAAATAATACAAATTGCTTCTTCTGACGCCTTTCATCACAATCATGGATCCCGATGTGACCTTCAAACGTGTGTCCACCAAGGTCACTTTATAGCCTACTGCCTCCAAAGCTCCTAGTGAAATGATGTTCTTCGACAATTGTGGAACGAACCTCACTCCTTCCAACTCCTGAATCACTCCGTCATACATCCGAATACGAACTGTACCAATACCACCAATAGAGCATGCATGTCCATTACCCATGAGCACAACATCCTCTCTTTCCAACTCCTGAAAGCTGGAGAACCAATCCCTCCTAGGGCAAACGTGGTATGAAGTACCCGAATCCAACATCCACTCTGTAGAGTTGGCGACACAAACTGATGGCAGTGCAGAGAATGAATAGCCTGAAGAATCCGAATCTGAATTGTTGCCACTAGTCTTGACAACATTCACCTCTGGAACTTGTACAGCTTTCCCCTTATTCTTCTCGGCTTGATCTAACTTTGGGCATTCGGCTTTCCAATGTCCATCTTCTTTACAAAAGGCACACTGATTCCTACGAATCCCACGATGTGCACCTCTAGACTGTGACCTCCTGCTTCGGTTTGAACCATGACCATGAACTACTAGTGCATCTCCCGATGCCTTCTCGGAGGACTCATCAACACTCTTCCTCAACTCATAATTCACCAACGCTGAGGTCACCTCCTTGTAACTAACAGTAGTTCTTCCATTAATCATAGTTAGGACAAACGTACCATAATCATCCTCGGGCAATGAACACAGAAGTAGCATCGCCTTGTCTTCGTCCTCAACCATGATATCCACATTAGCCATGTCTAAAAGTAGCTTTGTGAAGTTGTTAACATGCTCTCTAATAGAAACTCCCATCTTCATCTTGAACTGATAAAACCTCTTCTTCAAGTGAAGCCGATTCTCAATGCTCTTCGTAAGCTATTTCTCATTGAGTGTTTCCCACATCTTCTTCGCCGACGTCTCGTTCATCACGTCATAAATAAGATCCGGCGTCAAGCATGACCGAATAACTCCACACGCCCTACTATTCATCTTTTTCCAAACCTTAGCTTCCATCTCGGCAGGTTTCTCTTGTAACTCAAGAGTCTCCTCCAAATTCTGAGCGTCCAACGCATCCATCACCTGGCACCTTCACAAACCGAAATTGATCTTACCATCATACTTCGGAACATCGATCTTCATGTTATTGATACTCAAGCTATGTATCGTCTTCGTAAGAGACGATCCCGATGTGCTTCCTTCACCCATGTTGTCGATCTAACTCTTCAAATAGGACTCCTTCAGCGAATCCTTCAAACAAGCCTCAAGTCAAACCCGAAGCTCTGATACCAATTGTTGTGCGCGGCGCGGAAGTGTTCGAATCACACACAATCCAAACAAGAGAGATCACAACCAAAATCAACAAGCACAATCACCAATAACAAGAGATTTACGTGGTTCAGCAAGTTACCTACGTCCACGGGGCAAGGAGGGGGAGATTTTACTACTAGAAATCAAGGGAATACAAATAGAGTTACAATCTCTCAGACCAAACCCTAAAACAAAGCTCTTGATCTCTCCAAAGCTCTCCCACAATTGGATGCAACTACTCTCTCAAAAAGACTACTCAAAATCGTCCTTTTAATACCCTAACAAATCAGGTTTAGGGTATATATAGAATACAAAACGAAACAGGTCAAAAACCTGGAAAAACTGATATCCGCTTCGTCGGTCGACCGGCCCGGTCGACCGCGATCAATTCCGGTCGACCGATCACCTTCCAGCAGAAGCCCTAAAAATCCAGAGAGGCTGTCGGTCGACCGCACCGGTCGACCGAATCATCTGCGGTCGACCGGGCCGGTCGACCGACCTCCTTCCAGACGCACAATAAGCCTTGTGCACGAATACGGTCGACCGGACCGGTCGACCGCCGCCTGTTTTTCCTGATTCTGTTGCTGATGCTGTAATTCCTTCAGTGTCCTTGCCTGCAACCAGGTAAGAGAGCAGTGTGTCTCGCAGAAATTTATCGTCCATGGAGTACTCCATGTATGACGTTATTATATCGATATACCCTTCTTCTACCTCTTTCTCCTCTTTGTTGCTAATAATTCGACCATTATTGATTTTTTGACTCTCTTTTTTTCCTTGAATACATTTTTCAATGAATTGATCGCTAACTTTCATTGCTTCAGCCATCTTCTTATCTTTCCCCACTTTCAGTCGCCTTATCAGCTTCCAGAAGAACATCGGCACTATATGCCGGAATATCAAAGCCTGCTCGGCTTGGTGCACAGCTGTCACAAACGGAATGCTAGGGAAATCAGAAGCAAGACAGCCAGGATCCACACCTAGAACCAAAGTGCAAGTGGCGTCAAATGTGAATCTCATGAGCACATCGCTCAGATTGACCACTTTGTGGGATTCTTCCATATCCTTCAACAGGGGAAGGAGCACCTTTATCAGCTTGTTTACGGTGAAGTGGCCTACAGAGGAGCGGAATGTGGGAGTGTTCATGTGCGCCTGAGCCATTCTTCTCTGGTCCACCCACGAGTCACCGTCAGCGACGAAGATCCCATCCCCGAGAACATCGAATATTTCTGCGAATTCCTCGCCCTTCCCATATATAGTTGGAGAAACGGAGATTGAACATGTGATTAGCGTTGTCAGGACTGCAGGTCAGCAGAAAGTCCATCCCACAGAACCAAGGGCCTCTGAACATGATGGTGTTATCGAACTCTCGGAGCATACAGGTAATGTGATCGAGGAGGCGGTGGTAGTTGACGATGACCGTTGGGAGCATACCAACAACCGGCCAGTTCACAAAGACCCTACCGCCTCTTCGTGTCATGCAGAAGAGGAGGTAGACGAGGAGAGTGGAAAGTAATGATAAGAGAACCTCGGGAAACAAACTCATGTTCATTTCTTCTTGGTTGAGAGATCAAATAATTTGGATGTGTAAAGAACTTGTTGAGAACTTGTCCATTTATAGATCAAATAATTTGGATGCTATAGTTGTTGGGGATTGTAGTCTCCCCACCTACTACAATATGCGCAATTTCGAAGTTACCCCACAATCAACAACATAGAAAACAACCACAATAAAAAAGAAAGAACACCGAGATTTACATGGTTCGGTTGACCAACTTCGACCTACGTCCACGGGGAAACAATACGAGTAATCCACTATATATCAGGGAGAACTACAAGAGAAACCACTCAACTCTCGTCTCTCAATCTCTCAACCTCACATACATAATCAACTCTCATATTATCTCAAAAGCCCTCTCCTTAGAATCTTTTGAACGAATAAAGACTGTGGAACCCTCTCCCAATGATGTAATCTTTTACACATTGTTTGGGTGGAAAGTTGTTTTCATTGAAGAATCCATTACAACTTTGAGCGTTTATAATAAATTCAAGAAAATAGTCTTTTTATAAGACTTTTAACACAATGAAAATAAATTACAACTCTTTTTCAAACTACACACAATAGGTGTTTATCGTCTATTGTTTGCGCGTGATCTTTGCTGGTGCCGGGTTTATCCGTGGACCGCCTTGGTGTTAGATCCGGTTGGCAGAAGTGATATTCAGAGCTCCTACTTCACCAAGGAAATATTCACTGGAGTACTGATATCGACCAAGCGAAATCAGTACTCTTCTCGAGATTAAGATCAAGCCTAATTTCAAGGAAAGGGGATGGGCTTCAAATCCTTCGAAAGACTCCTTCTTTATGCAGAAGTTCGTCGGGATCTAACTAGCCTTCTCTACAATTTTGTGCTCCTTGACTCTCCAATCGAGCATCACCTCGCCGTCTTTCTCAAAATTCCAGCCCTCTAGAATAGGGACCCTAGGCTTGTATTTATAGAGCCTCGGATGCGGTTATTTGGATAAGAATGACGGATTTGGTCATATCTTCAGTTCACAACGGCCTAACCTCATTTGGATATGATATCAAGTCAGTTGGGACATTGTGGAGTGAACAAATCCCGAGAAATATAAACAAACCCGTCAAAAACGCGTTTCGGACACTAACTGTGCGGGGCAGACGCTGGTGACCCGCGCCTGTGTGAGTCAGTGCTTGGTGACCCGCGCTTGTGCAGGTCAGCGCTTGGTGATCCGTACAAGTGCGGGTCACCTCTAGGTGACCCGCACGTACGAGTCTCATTTGGCTTTTTGGCGTTTCCCGAACTCGTATTGTTGACTTGTACGTTTCGTAGGCTCTCTTTGTGCGCTCATTAGCTTTTCTTCAGTATTGGATGATCTTTTTTAGTTCGGATAATTCTCCTCGACTTGGATAGTGACGTTCATCGTCTTCGTCTGGTCTCAAACTATTTGTGGGAATTTATAAGTATTTTTTTACGCCTACAGATATCCCCTCCAAAGTGTTTCAGCCTCATTCTTTTATAGGAGTCTGAAATACTTTGGATATGATACGTCCAATCTTCAATCTTTGGATTTCTTCAGCTCTCAGTCTATTCAGTATTTTATCGAATAGCTAAAATTCTTTCGGTATTACGTTTATCGTCTGATTGTTGTCAAAATCTCAAATTGGGATTGATGCGTTAATATCTGAATCAGTTCTTATCGTTGAATCGACTTCTGAACAGATCATCTTCATCAAAAATTTGCATCTGAATACGATCGAATTCCCTGGAATAATTCTTTCATATGAAATATCTTCCCGAGCCTTGTTTTGGTAGGATTTTATTGACGTGTTGACCAACGTCGATCTTTGTTGTAGTGTGAACACAAATATGCCTTATTTTGGCAAAAATCACTAACGCACTGACCGACGTTGACTTTCACTGTAACGTGTTGACCGACGTTAACATAGTTTATACTCATACTTCTGTTGGAGTCTACATAGTTTAGGTTCTTAAGGTGTTGGAACGAGGAGGACCAGTTTGTACTCATATACTCTTGGGAGTTTCGAGAATCAGTTTAGTTGGAGGTTGACGTATTATCCTTAAGAATATCCTGTGTAATATTCTCCAGGAATTTTTCGTCAAGGGTGAGAAGCAGTTTAGACTCATAAACCCATTGGAGTATGAATATGGGTCCTAAATAAATTAATAATAGATGGAAAGAGGGGAAATACCACAAAAATCGATCGCGGACTAGCTCTGTGTGCGGGTCAGCGCTTGGTGACCCGTATGAGTGCGGGTCAGTCCCTGCTGACCCGCATGAGTGTGGGTCAGTCCTTATTGACCCGCATGAGTGCGGGTCAGTCATTACTGACCCGCATGAGAGTGCGGGTCAGTTCATGGTGACCCGCATGATCAGTGCTTTAGGGCAGTTCGTGGGGAGTTATAAAGTTCCCGATCCTTTCTTCTTTCTTCTCTATTGTTTCGGAACTTTATTCCCTCAAGAATTCTTCTGCTTCAAGAGTTCAAAACAAGATCAAAACTCCCCCAAGCTCTTTTAAATCCTCTCTTCACTTTCTTGATTTCGGCAAGATCTTTACTCTGAGAACTAGGGTTTTGATTTGGGTTCGAGTGGTCACGGTTTCTCTTGGCAAAGTTTTCGTCCTTCTTCGAACTCAGGTAAGAATTTCATCTCCTCATGGCTTCTAACTTTGATCTATTTTCTCACTCCTTCATCTTCGATTTTGGGGGTTTGGGGTTAGGGCCGAAACCCTAATGTGGTTTGTTGATCCATTTTCCTTTTGAATCCTGAAGGAACCATCCCATGTTTGGTACCCGAAGAATTTTTGAGTTCTCTTTGTTGGTTATTCTTCAAACTCAGGTAAGAATTACCCTCTTTTGGCTTTGATTTTACTTGAATCCCCTCTTGTGTACTTGGTTGCAAAGGGGTAGTCGAAACCTTAGGTTGTTTGGCTGATGACAATGGCTTGAACTGCTCGGTTGTATGTGCATGAGACGTGTACTCAACTTGGTTGGACTTCGGATTGTTGGGAAAACTCTATTGTGCATAGGGGTCATGAGGAATGGCCGAACTTTAGGCATGACTGCTGGAGCTCTTCCTGACTTGTAGAGTATATATAATTTGGTTTGTACCTTTAATATCCATCAGGTTTTGAGGGGAGCTTTGAGACCCTTTGTTTGGTTACATATTGGCATTTTAATCTGATCCCTCAGTTGTTCATGACTTGAATTTGTATGCATGCCATACTCTCATTTTGGATGACTTTGTGAACTTGTCGAAAAGTCAAAACCCTTGACCTGATGTTGAAGAAAAATTTTCAAAGTTTATGATCGAATTTAATCCTTGGTCTAAAACTTAGCTCGATTGCATGAGGTGTTTAGCTTAGCTTCAACTAATAATCTCCCTTATCACCTGCTTGACTTAGCTATGAGCTGAGATATCCGAAGCTTTTAATTTTGAATTGGCGATGTCTTATAGGTTTAACTGGACTCTTAACCGAAAAATCCTATTTCATAGAATTTCGCAATTTCCCTTTAATTATTGGATTTATGCATCTTGATTCTTGATATAACTTAATTGTTGATCTTCGTTACAGGTTAGCCATGTCGACGAGGAGATCACGCATTCCGAGGAGCCGCTCAGCCACTCAGTCACCTGAGAGGGAGCCTCTATCTTTCACATGTATAATTTTCTACTTCTGAACTCTGTACTTAACATATCATATTGTATATTGCATCCCCGCTTTGTCCTCCTTGGTGAGGTAATTGGGAAGAGTTGATACCTTCCTTTGTGGGGGTTGACGCTTATCAGATACATTTTGCTTGGTCAAAACGCATCTTAAGACAACATGGGTGATTTCTTACCATATCGCGTTCCGTAAGATAGGGTATATCATTAAGCAATCATTGTGATAATGTACGTTATCCTATGTGTTTGTGATACAGTTAAAATCATCTCGCCAATTACAAGGTAGTGACTCTATCTCTCCAATTTGTGAAATGAGTTCAACGCCTTGTATTGCCTTAACATCTTCTCATAACCACATTTAATAAACAAATAACGCAGTTGAATACCCTGTGATTGCATTTTCTCCATTCGAGACAGATGGCCACAGGGGTGGGTATTACACTACCGTTGATGATCCAACGTTGATTTCGCCCACTTCTCAATTTGCTTCAGATATCCCAGATGAGCTCTCTCAACTGGTGCGGGAAGGTAGTCGTCGCACCCTGCGCCAGCTAATTACTGACGTGACGTTCGCAGAAGATACAGATCACGTTCAGCCTCTAAGGAAAACGAATTATATGTTCGGTGATTTCGTGACAGATCCAATCGCCATATCCCTCAAAGATGAGCGGTGATTATATAAGGATGGTGCAGTTTGTTTATACCTCCCTCCATTCCTCATCATCGCTCATTGACAGAATTATGAAGGCAAGCGGTGACACAACAAATGCAATGGACCCTGACAGAGGAGCACACCAATATTCATTGCGGATATGTCACCAGTCAATCACTCCCGGGCTCAAGTGGTAGAAACCATATCATCAGATTACATCCCGGCGTGATGGGATTGGAGGACCCGCCTAAAGAGGAGCTATTTACAGTAGCTCGCACAGTAAAGAATCACCTTGCTATGCTAGGGAGAGAGTTACCTGTCGAAGGTTATAGATGCTATGGCTAGTCTTATTCTGCAGATAAGTTATGGTGGGGCAGGATGACGGGTTATGTTCTAACAACACTGCCTTGATAATCTTAGTACCCGGACATTGAGAGTCTATTTCTCGTGTACTTCTTTTTTGAGACTTGTTTGTACCTCCGGCCTGATAGTACAACTCGTCGGTCTGATGACCGGAGTAACATATCATGTGTTGGCACGACTTCTCAGGTGTAACATCGTCGTTAGATGAATATGTTTCCTTTTGGGGATATAACGCTTTGTTAGCGTCTTCAAGAGTCATGCTTTTGAAGCCATGCTTTCGTGAGCGTGGGGCCTCAACAGGCTCCTAGACTTCAACACGCAATCCAATGCGGTCAGTTATAGGGATTTTTCCACCATAAGACATCTTCCATTGCTTAAGAGGATGTGCACGACCCCTAGTCTGATAAACTACTCGGGGTTCATTCTGTTGGCCTTCTTGTTTTGATGATGATTTAATAAACAATTTACATCTAATATTATTTGTTTAGTATTTGTATTTTGTTATTTATTGTAGACAAACAATATGTTGGAGGTTGGATAGATTGCGCCATAACGATCATATCAAATGGAGGTTGGCGGATATAGTGGTTGAAGCAATAAAATTCAAGTTCAAGACCCAAGTTCAAGCTTCATCCGCAAGATTACCAAGTCAAGCTATTGAAGATCAAGATCAAGCTTGGTTAATTTAGTTTAGGTTTTATATTATGTGTGTTAGTACCTTAAGCTCAATCATATATACACACACATTTTAGTTTTGGTTTCTATGTATATATATAGTTATATATATATATATATACATACATGATTTTATAGTTTTCATGTTTATAAATATGAAATTACATTTTTCATATTTATTATTGTGTTTTGATTTAGCTACATAGATATGAAACAACAAACAAATTTATTTACATTTTTATTTGTTTCATATTCTATTATGTTTCAGAATATATTGCATAGAATATGTAATTTTATGAAAATATTATATTCTTAGGTTTTGGACTTAACAATAATCATATACATCTTTTATTAAGTCCATAAAATCATTTTGTAATGTTTCAAAATATGGTTAAGCTAAAATGTCAAAACTCATGTGTTTACATTTTCATGTTTTGGACTATTTTGCAAAATAATGATATTTTTCACTTAAGAGGTCGTTTCTAAAAACTAGTTTTTGTAGCATGTGTATTATCATGTCTACAATTATTTTCTAAAGTTTTACATTTTTTTGAATTTATTTGATATTTTTAAACAGGGTTTTAAAATCAAAAAACTATTTATAAACCTAGAATTTCATATATCAGTTTGCGGTCGGCCGCCACGATCGACC
>BQKN01066956.1:426667-441672 GCA_022839385.1 Asparagus kiusianus
ACGGTTGTGCACTTGCAACCTTTTTGGTACATGTTTATGCCGCATCACGACCGCCCATGAGTCTAGAAACTCAGTAAGTTTTTAAGAGGCTCGCGGTCGACCGTGACGGTCGAATGGATGCAGTCCAGAGAGTTTCACGATCGACCGCCATGGTCGACCGTCTGTTGTCTAGAGCCAAACCCTGGCCTTTTTGTTACTCGCGGTTAACCGCGAGTTTTCCACGGTCAACCGTCAATTTGACCGTTGGACTCTAATGGCTATTTCCTGAGCTGTTTTTCAGGGGTTTTTTGGTCTTTTCTGTTGGGTTTTTGGCTGAGATTTTGTAAGGTTATATATACCCCCTTGCTGTCTCATCTTTCATGTATAACTAAGAGAATGTTTTAAAGAAGTTTTAAAAAAGTTTAAGTTTGTTTTAAGTTTGTTTAAAGGGTTTGTTTTGTGAAAACAATTTCACAAGAGCTTGAGGAAGTTCATCTATATTGTTTGAGCATCCAACTCTTCTACCTCTTCCTCTTGATTTATAGAGAAGTTTTCCTAAACTCTATTTTTAGCTATTTATTATTTTATTCATAAATTCCCATAAGCTAGATTTTAATTGAGTTTTGTTGATTTGATTTCACTCATTGTTTACACCCACTTGAGATTATTGTATTTTCATACATAGTATATTTGGGATGGTGAGAGTTGTAACATTGAGTGTGAGCCTACATTGAGTTCTCATCTATTATAGAGAACAAATCATTTATTATATTATGAGATTATAAGGTTTTCCGTGAGCTAGAAAACCGAGTGAGAGTGTGAGGTGTGAACGTTGATCGGTGAGCGTTGAAAACCGACATTGTGAGGTGTAAACATTATTCGGGTAAGCGTAGAAAACCCGGTTGTGATAGTGGAGATCTCCTCAAGGTGAGGAGCGGAGACGTAGGTCGTGAGGACCGAACTCCGTGAACATATCATTTGTTTGAGATTGCATTGGCGCACTTATTTTCATGTTCATATCTTATATCGCCATTGTGTATTACTCTTTGTTTATTTAACCCACTATCTAGTTTATGTTTATTTCACCCTTGCATTTGTTTATATATCCTTGCATATATTTCATCATATACCTCTTTGCTAGGATATATCTCTTTGTTCATATTGCATATTCTTGCTCATATCATATTGTATATCTATCTTGCAATAATAATATTTGAATTAGTTTTAATTGGCATAAAATTGGATTAGATTAGCATAAGACCCTAATCATCCCCCCTCTAGGGTCTAACACATTCAACGGGCCCAAGCGCTCTTTGACCGGAGCTTGGTCTCGATCCTCCTGCAAAGGACCAAGGCGATCTGCTATTGCTTTCTTGCCTCTAGATAAGTCCACACTGCTGCAGTGTTTGACCAAAGGAGAGGGTTGGTTGGAGCGGAGACGGAACTTGACGGATGCTGAAAAGTGGGTGCGGGAGATCTCCAGTCTCGACCCTGGCGCGGGTCAATTTGGGGTGACCCGCCGGTTGCCGGGTCACCTTGAAGTGACCCGCTGTCGGCCGGGTCACCACGTGGTGACCCGTGGTTGGCCGGGTCACCTGAGCATGACTTGCATTTCTCGGTCTTTTTGGCTGCTATTTTGAGCTTCGGCCTCCAGACTTGGCGTGGTTTTGCTGGTTCTTTGACCATGTCTTCCTTCTATAATTTCTGTGCTTCCTGCACTAGAATTATTGTGTGCGCGAGTAGTGCATGGTGCTTCTACATGTGCTCTTCAATGGTCGAACGGGTCCTTCTGACGCGGATTTATTCATTCATTGCTGGTTTTTAAGAGGGACCGCCTGCTCGCTGTGGTAACTCTAGGAGTCATCTGTATTTTAGATCCGCCTCATAGCAGATCCTATTAGTTAGCTCCAAAGCTTTGGCCAGCTGGCGCGCGAGGCGTTAGCGTCGCCTTTGACGTGCTCTCTTTGATAAGGTTAGTGCACCTTCAGCGATTAACTCCTTTATCGAGGAGGAGTCTAGATCTGTAGATCCGGCCTCGTTGGACGCCGGAGAAGCGTTGTGATGTGCAACTTTAGCGGCGGCGATGCGAAGATCATCTTCTTGGGTTTTCAAATCTGAAGGCCAGCGGACTTTCCTGGATTTGCGAGGAGAGGTGGATCTGGAGGAGGAGGACATGTACTCCTTAAACTTCTGCTGGTCGAACTCATATTCGACCTCTTCTTCGACCGGGATGCGAATCTGAGGTTGCCATACTATAGCCTCGACAGAGAGGCTGTTGGCTCCAACTGTGGTCGCCAACGTGTTTGTGTGGAAAGTTATTTTCGTTGAAGAATCCATTACAACTTTGAGCGTTTATAATAAATTCAAGAAAATAGTCTTTTTATAAGACTTTTAACACAATGAAAATAAATTACAACTTTGAGGTATTTATCGCCTATTGTTTACGCATGATATTTGCCGGTGCCGAGGTTTATCTGTGGACCGCTTCGGTGTTAGATCCGGTTAGCAGAAGTGATATTCAGAGCTCCTACTTCACCAAGAAAGTATTCGTTGAAGTACTGATATCGACTAAGAAAAATCAGTACTCTTCTTGAGATTAAGACCAAGCCTAATCTCAAGGAAATGGGATGGGCTTCAAATCCTTCAAAAGACTCCTTCTTTATGCAGAAGTTCGACGGTATCTAGCTAGCCTTCTCTACAGTTTTGTGCTCCTTGACTCTCCAATTGAGCAGCACCTCGCTGTCTTTCCCAAAATTACAGCCCTCTAGAATGGGGACCCTAAGCTTGTATTTATAGAGCCTCGGATGCGGTTATTTGGATGAGAATAAGGGATTTGGTCATATCTTCAGTTCACAACGGCCTAACCTTATTTGGATATGATATCAAGTCAGTTGGGATGTTGTGGAATGAACAAATCTCGAGAAATATCAACAAACCCGTAAAAAACATGTTTCGGGCACTAACTGTGCGGGGGCAAACGCTGGTGACCCCACCTGTGCGGGTCAGCGTTAGCTGACCCGTACTTGTGCCGGTCAGCACTTGGTGACCCGCACAAGTGCGGGTCACCTCCTTTGGCTTTTTGGCGTTTCCCGGACTCGTATTATTGACTTGTTCGTTTCGTAGGCTCGCTTTGTGCGCTCATTAGCTTTTCTTCGGCATCAGATGATCCTCTTAAGTTCGAATAATCCTCCTCGACTTGGATAGTGATGTTCATCGTCTTCGCCTGGTCTCGAACTATTTGTAGAAATTTATAGGTATTTTTTAATGCCTACACATATTGGATTTGGATCCAGAACACCAAACTTTGCACAAATCAGCCTACACCAGATGAATAGCACCACAAGTCACCAATAACTTGATTTTCTCTCACGTGTACACATGAAAATTTGTTTCCTTTCTCCTTCGTAAGGTTGAATTCGTACACCTCATATTAATTTCACATGGTCCCACTGATTGGCTAAAAGTTTTCCTTCTTTTTCTTTTTCTGCATCTTTATTCTTGTAACGCCAATCTTCAAACTTAAAGTCCTAATCATGACTAGACCCAATCTCCTATTCATGATAGATCTTTAACCCTATCTAATTCTCATGAAGTTATACAAAGTGTCAAAAACACAATCACAACAATAATATTTCATTTCGTGCAGGGGCTAATGATAATCAAAATGAAAGAAAGGACTGAAAGAGAGGTCATAACTTGTGGATGAAATTTCTACATTTATGAATTCAACCATAAAGTTCTACATTAATTAGCTTGTTAAACATCTTGTAAATGGAAGAAAAATCAAGGATTTAATAAGGCAGATTTGGTGTCTTGTTCCATTTTCTTCTGGTTAGAACGTAAGCGTTAACCGCTAACCAACGTTTTAATTTCTTTTTGATTGATACCAACCATTTTAATTATATCTTCCGACCAGTCTCAATGTAACATTATATATTTTATACTTTATGCACAGGAGACAAATTCTTCTTAGTCATATCTTATCTCCTTTAGATCCCCTAAGGGTAAATGGATAATGCCCTACGTATGGACTTTCCTCTATTCTTCAATATCACTATAGCACAGTGGCTCTGAAGGTGGCGTGGCGGCTAACTGGCTATCAACAACAAATAGACAAACACAGAGATGCTGCTTTTTTAGAACATCATAATAACAGAACTAATTATTGAGGGTTGATATTAGCTAGGGTTTGGTATTACTCATTTTGGAGAGTTAGGCTACATGATTAGTTTTGGGTAAATTCTAAGGTGTAGTTTTGTAAGCCTAATGAATTGAGTTTATAACATAGGAGAACTTTTAACATAGTGAGAAAGCTCATTCACGAGAAGGAAGAGTGGATGTATGATTATTATTGGAACCAAACTCCGCACAAATCAACCTACACCAGATGAATAACACCACAAATCACCAATAATTTGATTTTCTCACGGTGTACACATCAAAATTTGTTTCCTTTCTCCTTCGTAAGTTAGAATTCGTACACCTCACATTAATTTTACTTGGTCTCACTGATTGACTAAAATTTTTCCTTTTTTCTTTATCTTCATCTTTATTCTTGTAACGCCGATCTTCAATCTTGCATGACGTCGCCTTCTATCTTGCAAACTCGCTTCTGGATCCATCATCATGGCTCTGATGCAACTTGTTGGGGTTTGTAGTCTCCCTACCTACTACAATATGCGCAATTCCAAAGTCAACCCACAATCAACAACATAGAAAACGACCACAATCAGGAAGAAAGAACACCGAGATTTACGGGGTTCGGTCGGCCAATTTCGACCTACGTCCATGGGGCAACAATACGAGAAATCCGCTATGTATCGGGGAGAACTACAAGAGGAACCACTCAACTCTCGTCTCTCAATCTCTCAACCTCATATAAATAATCAACACTCATATTATCTCCAAAGCCCTCTCCTTACGATCTTTTGAATAGATAAAGACTTCGAAACCCTCTCCCAATGATGTAATCTTTTGAACGGACAAAGACTATGAAACCCTCCCTTCTCGCATAATATTCTTGAATCAGGCTATGCCCTCTGCTAACCCTAAATTTCAAGAATATTATCTCTCTCTCCTCTGCTTTCTTTTTTCCTCTAATATAAGAAGAATATATATAGAGAAACCAAAAGCCTATCTCTAGCTAAACTTCCTAATTAGAATAGGATTCAAAGTTCCAATCATGACTAGACCCAATCTCCTATTCATGATAGATCTCTAACCCTATCTAATTCTCATGAAATTATACAAAGTATCAAAAACACAATCACAACAATAGTATTTCATTACGTACAGGGACCAATGATAATCAAAATGAAAGAAATGACTGAAAGAGACGTCATAACCTGTGGATGAAATTTCTACATTGATGAATTCAACCATAAAGTTCTACATTAATTAGCTTGTCAAACATCTTGTAAATGGAAGAAAAATCAAGGATTTAATGAGGCAGATTTGGTGTCTTGTTCCATTTCTTCCGGTTAGAACGTAAGTGTTAATCGCTAACCAACGTTTTAATTTCTTTTTGATTGATACCAAACATTTTAATTATACATTCTGACCAGTCTTAATATAACATTATATAGATTATACTTTATGCACAGGAGACAAATTCTTCTTAGTCATATCTTATCTCCTTTAGATCCCAAAAGGGTAAATGGATAATGCCCTACGTATGGACTTTCCTCTATTCTTCAATATCACTATAGCACAGTGGCTCTGAAGGTGGAGTGGCGGCTAACTGACTATCAACAGCAAACAGACAAACACAGAGATGCTGCTTTTTTAGAACATCATAATAACAGAACTAATTATTGAGGTTGATATTAGCTAGGGTTTGGTATTACTCATTTTGGAGAGTTAGGTTACATGATTAGTTTTGGGTAAATTCTAAGGTGTAGTTTTGTAAGCCTAATGAATTGGGTTTATAACTTAGGAGAACTCTTTACATAGTGAGGAAGCCTATTCACGAGAAGGAAGATTGGATGTATGATTATTATTAGAACCAAACTCGGCACAAATCAGCCTACACCAGATGAATAGCACCACAAATCACCAATAACTTGATTTTCTCTCACGGTGTACACATCAAAATTTGTTTCCTTTCTCCTTTGTAAGTTGGAATTTGTACACCTCCTATTAATTTCACTTGGTCCCACTAATTGACTAAAAGTTTTCCTTTTTTTCTTTATCTTCAAATTTATTCTTGTAACGCCGATCTTCAATCTTGTACGACATCGTCTTTTATCTTGTAAACTCACTCCTGGATCCATCATCATGGCTCTGATGCCACTTGTTGGGGATTGTAGTCTCCCCACTTGCTACAATATGCACAATTCCGAAGTCAACCCACAATCAACAACATAGAAAACGACCACAATCAATCTGAAAGAACACCGAGATTTACGTGGTTCAGTCGGCTAATTTCGACCTACGTCCACAGGGCAACAATACGAGAAATCCACTATTTATCAGGAAGAACTACAAGAGGAACCACTCAACTCTTGTCTCTCAATATCTCAACCTCACATAAATAATCAACTCTCATATTATCTCCAAAGCCCTCTCCTTACAATCTTTTGAATAGATAAAGAATTCGAAACCCTCTCCCAATGATGTAATCTTTTGAACGGGCAAAGACTACGAAACCCTCGCCTCTCGCATAATATTCTTGAATCAGGCTATGCCCTCTGCTAATCCTAAATTACAAGAATATTGGCTCTCTCGCCTCTACTTTCTTTTTTCCTCTAACATAATGTAGGTTGTCTAAAAATCACAACAGATAGCTGAACTCCATCAAACACCGATGATGGAAGTTACAATTTGACGAATTCCAGAATGCTACAATTTAAAGACTTTTACGAAGAAGGCTACAATCTAACGATCTTCACAACATCCAATGAAAGCTCTAATTCAACAACCTTCACAATCAACATCGGAGTTACAATATGATGACTCTCATATTTTCAAGGAGCCAAGACGAAGGTTACAAGGTGACGATCTTTGCAAACATTCTAGCAAAAGAGACTACAAATTGACGGTCTCTTCATATCAAAACGCAGAGGTCATACCCTCGTTCTTAACTCAAACTATAGAGGTCATGCCCGCGTTCTAAACTCAAAACGCAAAGGTCGTGACCGCATTTGAGATTCAAAATATAGAGGTCGTGGCTGCGTTCCAAACTCAAAACGCTGAGGTCGTGGCTACATTCCTGAGTCAAAACGCAGAGGTCGTGGCTGTGTTCCGAACTCAAAATGCAGAGGTCATGGCTGCATTCCAGAGTCAAAATGTAGAGTTCATACAGAGCCCAACCCTGCATCCCAGGTCCAAAACGTAGAGTTCGTGGACTCAAAACGTAGGGTTCATGCAGAGCCCAACTCTGCATTTTAGAGTTTACAACACTGTGCGACCTGTGCGTTTTCAGCCTAAAATAGGCCCAACTCTGTGTTTTGATGTCTAAAATGCAGAGATCGGGCCCAGAACGCCCAGACTGGCGTTTTGACTCGTTCAAAGCACGAACTGAACGGTTTCAAAACTGTTTTCCTCACGATTTGGGGAGCAGTTTAAGGGGACGGTTACACCCCATTCAGCCCCACTTGGGAGCGAATTAATTGGGCGATTATACATCTTAATCCCCCTATAAATAGGCAAAAACTCAACTGAGTTGGGGCTGGATCCTGGATCTTTGATCTTTCGGCTTGGCAGCAACAAAGATCTCTCAATTTTGGCAGAAAGGAGGAGATCTTGAGCTGGTCTTTGGAGGAATTTCTGGAGCTTTGGAGATCAGCAACATGAGCTCTCTTCATCCTTGGCTTACAAACCGATTTCGGTTAAATCAACTTTTTCATAGAGTTTCAAACTCGTTCAGAGTTATCAACTGGTCCAGAGTTCTAAAACTTGCTTTGCAAGTTCTCCACAGCGTCAAACCGTGAGGAGGAGACCACGTTCCAGCAAAACAAGACGTGGGGATCGTCAACCAAGAGCAAATTCGACACGAGCATTCGAAGGAGACACTCTATCACCACTGTGAAGAACCCAGAATTAAACAAAGGGGAGAATCCAGATCAATTCTCTTCTCTTTTGTAATCAAAAATTCGAATTGTAATTGAGATTGAGAGAATACAAAGCAAATACATTTCTTTCGATTATTATTTTCACTATAAATTTTCCACCAAACACATAAGAAGAATATATATAGAGAAACCAAAAGCCTATCTCTAGCCAAACTTCCTAATTAGAATAGCTAATTAGAATAGGATTCAAAGTCCTAATCATGACTAGACCCAATCTCCTATTCATGATAGATCTTTAACCCTATCTAATTCTCATGAAGTTATACAAAGTGTCAAAAACACAATCACAACAATAATATTTCATTTCGTGCAGGGGCTAATGATAATCAAAATGAAAGAAAGGACTGAAAGAGAGGTCATAACTTGTGGATGAAATTTCTACATTTATGAATTCAACCATAAAGTTCTACATTAATTAGCTTGTTAAACATCTTGTAAATGGAAGAAAAATCAAGGATTTAATAAGGCAGATTTGGTGTCTTGTTCCATTTTCTTCTGGTTAGAACGTAAGCGTTAACCGCTAACCAACGTTTTAATTTCTTTTTGATTGATACCAACCATTTTAATTATATCTTCCGACCAGTCTCAATGTAACATTATATAGTTTATACTTTATGCACAGGAGACAAATTCTTCTTAGTCATATCTTATCTCCTTTAGATCCCCAAAGGGTAAATGGATATAATGCCCTACGTATGGACTTTCCTCTATTCTTCAATATCACTATAGCGCAGTGGCTCTGAAGGTGGAGTGGCGGCTAACTGGCTATCAACAACAAACAGACAAACACAGAGATGCTGCTTTTTTAGAACATCATAATAACAGAACTAATTATTGAGGGTTGATATTAGCTAGGGTTTGATATTACTCATTTTGGAGAGTTAGGTTACATGATTAGTTTTGGCCCTTTTGGGTAAATTCTACGGTGTAGTTTTGTAAGCCTAATGAATTGTGTTTATAACTTAGGAGAACTCTTTACATAGTGAGGAAGCTCATTCACGAGAAGAAAGAGTGGATGTATGATTATTATTGGAACCAAACTCGGCACAAATCAGCCTACACCAGATGAATAGCACCACAAATCACCAATGACTTGATTTCTCTCACAGTGTACACATCAAAATTTGTTTCCTTTCTCCTTTGTAAGTTGGAATTTGTACACCTCACATTAATTTCACTTGGTCCCACTGATTGACTAAAATTTTTCCTTTTTTTTCCTTTATCTTCATCTTTATTCTTGTAACGCCGATTTTCAATCTTGCACGACGTCGACTTCTATCTTTCAAACTCGCTCCTGTATCCATCATCATGGCTCTGATGCCACTTGTTGGGGAGTATAGTCACTAGTAGAAAATCAGGCAAACTAGACGGAACAACCTAGACGGAATATAATTCCGTCTAGTTTGAGACAATCTAGATGGAATTATTTCCGTCTAGATTGCTCCGTCGTCCGTCTAGATCAGCAACTTGGACGGATTGTGTCTGATATTTTGGTTTTTGAGACCGGCGCCCCAATTTCCCCACTACATTTTCATTTCACCGCTCTGTAAAAAACCCTAATGGCCTGTTTGGATGGAGGGTAGAGAGGGTGAAGGGAAGGGAAATTTCATTTTAACATTGTTTGGTAGTTTCATTTTGGAGGGTAAAGGAGGGGAATGGAGAGGAAATTTGGCCCAAATTCTTACACCCCAAATTAGGGTGTAATGGAGGGGAAGGGAAGGAAGGGGAATTTTTACCCTTCCTTCCCCTTCCTTTCCTTCCCTAAGGGCCTGTTTGGATTTGTAAGGGGTGAAGGGAAGTTAAGGGAAACTGAGTGAAGGGAAGGGAAGGGAAGGGAAGGGAATTTCCTTCCCCTTGGTTACACCCCAATTTGGAGGGTAACAATTTTTATACTATTAGGGGGTGAACCAAGGTGAATGGAGGTGAATGGAGGTGAATTAACTTCACCTCCTAAGTGTTCCCAAACAAGGTGAATGGTTCCCCTAACTTCCCTTCACCCTCATTCCCCTCAATCCAAACAAGCCCTAAGTAAACTCCCAAACACACCATAAAAAATTCTTCAGATCCCCAATTCTTCATTCAGCCGTCTCTGCGTTCGATCTCCTCCTTTGCCTCTCATCCTCCTCCGCTCAAACTTCCCGCACATCTCCACGCCGACCTCGACAACCACATCTCCCGCCTGCCCTCTCTCTCTCGCTCACCGGCGGGATTTATTATCGTCGCCGTCTCAATACACGAGCTCGGGGCTCTAGGCGGTCGAGAGGAGGCAGAGGAGGGATTCGAGCTGGTTGCGGGCCATCGAGTCTCCGACGAAGGCTAGGTGTAGGCTCCGGATGAGGCTCAAGAAGGCGAACTCTTCCCTCCCTTTCTACAGCCGAACAAAACCCTAACCAATCACAATTCGAACAACTCTGATGCCGCTCCTCCTCACCTCTTCTGCAAATATCACCGCCCTGGCGAGTGATGGAAACCCTAGCTTCTCTCCTCATTCATTTTGATTCGATTTAGGCCTGATCGTTTTCTGTAACTTTTCTTTGTAGACTTTTAAGCGCAGGAATGGAGGCAGGGACAAGCACGGACGTGGACACGTCAACTTCATTCGATGCTCTAACTGCGGAAAATGCTGCCCCAAGGTGAAATAGATGAGATCAAGGCCTAGATTGCTATTTCCTTTGGAATTTTTTTCTAGATTGGGAGTGCTACATGCGAAGATTAGAGCTTTAGATTGTTTTCATGTTTGGATTTTGTTTCAGTTTTGATTTTTCTCTGACTTGTATCTGATAAATTGGGATTTAGTTTAATTTGCATGAAGTTCTTTGCTTATAATGAGTGATTTTTTTTTTTTTTATGGTTTCGGAGTTTTGGCTTGAAGCCGCAATGTTAATGTCCATCAGGTCAGGGTTTTGACTGATTACGAGCTGTGTGTTGTGTGGGCAAGCAGTAAAATGAAGATAAGATTTTGGGCTCTTGTTATTTCCTATGGAATTAGGTCTAATAAATTAGGAGTGCTACAAGCAATAGTGTAAAGCTTAGATCCTTTGCATGTTTTCTTTTAGTTGTGATGGTTCTTTGAATAATTGTATCTGATCAAGTAGGATTTACTTCTGTATTCTTTCCCTTATTGGCATGAAGTTCTTATTAGTATTCTTTTTTTTTTTTAGATTTTTTTATGGTGTTCTCCTGCATCCTACATACGAATTCGGAGTTTTGATTTGAAATTTCAATGTCTTTCACTGGATTCTCCCGTCCGTTTAGGATTTTTGCTTCGTGGAGGATTTACTTGGCTATAAGTTCGCAGAGCTAGAAGAGGAATGCTTGAGCTTGATTTCTTTTTGCACGATCGTGTCACGAGAAATATGTGCAGTGGTCTTCAAACCTGCAGACTCAAAACTCAAACTGCCGCCTGATGTTATCTAACCTCCAACTGATCTAAATGTGACACGAGTCGGGATTACCAGGAAATAATCCATGCTAACGTAGTTTCTAAAATTATGCAAAATCTTCTAAAAATTTTCAAGGCTATATAACATCTCCATTTCAACCGAAAAGGGAAAAAAAAAGGTGTAAGGTACATATATAACCAATAGGGTATCGATATAATTCAGTACTCCTCCGAAAATTACATTAAAAAAAACTACAACAAAGCTTTCTGAGAATGTCAAAATTGAATGAGAAGGAATTATCCAATTAACAACTTAAATCCCCATGAATTTTTGCACCGCTCCCGTTCCTTCGTCGGGTCGTAAATCTTAAGAGAACGAAAATACCAGCAACGTTAGAGAGAAATTCTGTTGGCGTTAAACGATAGTTAACACGTGCGTAACTTTTGCACTGTTTTTGTGTGATGCCCTTTAAAATGAATTATTGCAAGTCCCAAGGACGAAAAGCTGTGCAAACCAAACAACGCACGGTACCAAACTAAAGAAACTCGCCCGATCTTTCTCAGGTGCTGCGCGCACCTGCGAGTGTTGGCGCATCCTCATGCACATCGAAGTGGAAAAGCCGCAGGATTCGATCTTGCAGCGGAAGAAATATTACAACCGAGTTTGCAGTTTCTTACAACGATGAGCAGAGACGCTCTACATCATTGGTTACGGAGACCTCTACAAATTACCAAGAAAATCTCATGTAGCAGCAGAGGGAGTGTGGCTCAGGGTGTGTCCGGTGGTGTGCCCGTAGCACCTCCCAATTACCAACCACAGCTCGTTACTGAGTGAACCCCATAAATAATATTTAATAAGAAAATTTAATTACGGGGCTCCTTAATAATTAATAAAATGTGAACCAATCAAATATAAAACTAGTTAGTCCGGAGGCGTCAGATTCCAATCGCCCACAGCCGTCCTCGGCCGGCCGTTCTGTTTTGTCATGCACGCCAAGCTCACTTCCAAGAACTAAAAAAAAAAAAAAAACCCATTTTCTTCTCCGAAACTGATCGGAAATGGGCTGCGTCCAGGCGAGGCCCTCGTCCCCGTCAGGCACCAGCAGCGGCCTCGACAAGATGAAGCTCCAGAGCGGGTACGTCCCCGCGCCCGTGCCCAGGCCCAGCCGGCCCTCAGCCGAAGGCAAGAACCCTGACCGGACCCCGCGGAAGCCGATGAATATCGGTACTGGTGTGCAGAGAGTAAGGTCAGCAGGGGTGATTACCGAGAGGTGCGATATGAAGGAGCCTCCTGTCGCTGTGGAGGAGGCGGCGTCGGTGGACGGATGGCCCAAGTGGCTCGCTGATAACGTTCCTCGGGAGGTTCTTGCTGGACTGGTGCCCCGCAGCGCTGATGCCTTCGTCAAGCTCGATAAGGTATCCTTCTCATTTTTCTTATGACTTGCGTTATAGTATCGGGTGCGCTCTACACTGTCACCTTTTTTGAAATTTTCAAAACTCCCTCCCTCGCCTGAGCTAGGATCATTTTGCATATATACTTGCACAGGTAGGCCAAGGAACTTATAGCAATGTGTACAAAGCCCGAGATCGCGATACTGGAAAGATAGTCGCTTTAAAGAAGGTTCGATTCGATACGTCAGAAACTGAGAGCATAAGGTTCATGGCGAGGGAAATCATGATCCTGCAGAAGCTGGACCATCCGAATATCGTTAAGCTTGAAGGCCTTGCCACTTCTAGAATGCAATACAGCCTCTACTTGGTCTTTGAGTTTATGCACTCTGACTTGGCAACGGTCATCTCTCGTCCCCAGGGAAGGCTAACGGAACCTCAGGTTCGATCTTCACTACTCTGACGTTTTTTTCCTACGTATAACTGCTCGTTTTTCGACATATATTAATTCCAGTAGATTTTCGGCCCTTGATCGTCTTTAGTTTCGTTTATGTAAAATCATTTACATGGTCAACGCAGGTTAAGTGCTACATGCAACAGTTGTTATCTGGTCTGAGACACTGCCACGAGAAGGGTATACTACACAGAGACATCAAGGGTTCGAACTTGTTGATCGATAAACAGGGAGTGCTGAAAATTGCTGATTTCGGGCTTGCGAATCATTTTAATCCCAATAAGAAGCGACCTCTTACGAGTAGAGTAGTGACACTCTGGTATAGGTCTCCTGAGCTGCTTCTTGGCAGTACAGACTACGGAGTGGGTGTTGATCTCTGGAGTGCTGGATGCCTTTTGGCTGAAATGTTTGCTGGAAGGCCTATTATGCCTGGCAAGACCGAGGTGAGACATACGACGCGAAGAGGGAACGAAACATGCGATTTTCTCGATTTTTTGATCCGATATTTCTGCGACTAAACATTTTTTTCCTTGAATAACATTAAAATGGCAGACGCTAGTTTTGATTCTCTTAGTAGTTAAAAATAAAGTTAATTGCCGATAGACCCTCTATAGTTGTGGACAGACCCCTGTAGTTCTGTTGTTGCGGATAGAGCCCCTGTTTTATATCCCAATTGCGGATATACGCCCCGAGCAAAAAAAATTAAGTCCATTGAAAGGCATTTTGAAGTTTCCTTTCTCTTGATAGTGTGATAGATTGAACATTTAGGGGTGATGACATTTTTTTTCGGACTTTCAGGTCGAGCAGCTCCACAGAATATTCAAGCTCTGTGGATCACCACCAGAAGATTTTTGGAGAAGACTGAACCTCTCTGCAAGCTTCCGGCCTCCACAACCGTATAGACCATTAATTACCAAAGCATTCAAAGATTTCCCTTCTTGTTCCTTGGGTTTGTTGAAGACGCTTCTCGCGCTAGACCCTTCATGTCGCGGGAGTGCATCGTCTGCTCTGCAAAACGAAGTGAGCAGCATACAATATTTTCACCTATTATTGTCATTTTCTTCAAAATATTAAGATTGATGCGCTTAGCCTCTTGGCATATTATCCCATGTGGCCATGGTTTAGTAGCTTGAACACTTTTTTGCTTGCATGGAGCCTGTTTATTATTACTATGTAAATTGCTACAATCATTGTGATTCATACCTTAATTCAGCATTTATTCTGATATTTACAGCATCCTTAATATGGGTTCATGTGTTTTATCTCCATTGTTATCGTACAAATTTGCTTGCTATTCATTCAGAAAACAAGAAAGAAATGTTGGTTTTTTATTGGTGGTAAAATTCCCAGAGGTTTCCGGAATCATTTTGAATATGGAAATCATCTTTTCTCTTTTTTTTCAGTTTTTTCGAGTGAAACTACCTTATGTTTGATATTTATATGTTAGATATATAATTATATTAGATATTTTCTGCACCTTTTTATTTAACTAGTTTTTACACACGTGCAATGCACGTGATTTAATACCATGATTAAATATTTTTGGCAGTTTGTGCTCATTTTTTTTTAAACTCTTACATCCCGATTATTTTTTTATGTTTGTTTAAATGGGATACATCCAATTTAAATTTTCATGTTGATATTTGAATTGACAAAAAACAAATATAATTTAAAAATAATTTGAATTTTCATATTATTTTTGACCGATATGAAACTAAGCTTTATTTGA
>BQKN01066956.1:446672-463189 GCA_022839385.1 Asparagus kiusianus
GTTTTTTATTTTAAGTTTTGAGACATTTGGATGAGTTTTATAATTTTGAACTTTTCAGGGTCTTTTCTGCAATTTTAAAACTTTTTATGATTTTTTTTGCAATACTTCATGTATTATAATATGTTATCTACTTGTAATTTCTTTATCTTAACAAACTAATAACATTTTTATGTTTTATATATTTTTATTAATATTAGTTTTTTTAAATTGTTAAGCTAAACATGGTTCACATAGGATTAGGATAAGATATGATTATGATTAGGATAGATTAATATATAAATAAAATATTCAAAATAGTGAAGGGTAATATTGACCATTGAAAATTAGAATTTGATTATAGATAAGCTAGTTCAAACTATAAAGGGGTATATTTGTCTAAAAAAGATTTTCCGAACTCGTGCTTTTTAAGAGAGTATGATTTTTATTATCTTGACACAGTAATCTTAAACGACAACAACAAAGACTCTATCCAGAACTCTTGGTGGCGTCTACATGATTTTTTTTTTTTCATTCTGTTATGTTTAAGTGTCATCTCCTCAAATGCATAACAACTAGCATACCCTTTTACTTGCATCTATCTATGTTTCTTGAAGCTCATGTAATGTTCTTCTTGATCCATTAATAGTCATATGAGTTTGATAATTGGCATGGTGCATCAAATATGGCATCGTGACAGTATCATACCGTGTCAGTTATGAGCCTGTGAATTGTGCACAAGTTGAAGGAAGCAACACTGTCAGGTGTCTAATGTTTCGAACCCAATTAATTGCAGACGATATGCGTAATATGCTGAATGTTAGTAGACCAATCGTCGCAGCTTTAGAAAGCCAGGTCCATAGCTCATGATAATTTTCATTTTGAATTTGCATCTATGCTTTAGGTCTAAGTCTAAGTCTGCATGTTTAAGGCTAATATAGAAGATGCTGACAAAAATTCTTTTTTCCTCGATTAAGATATTTTGGTCTTTTATTCACAGTTTTTTGGCACCAGCCCCCTGGCCTGCGATCTTTCAGGTCTGCCAGTTGTTTACAAAAAGGAAGACGATGAATCAAACCAACCTCATGAAAGGAGGAAGTAAGCTAAACCTACTCTTTTTTTTTTCTTTTTAGCATATGATAATGTTTGGCTCATTGCTTCGTTGATTACGGGTATTCTGCTGTTTTCTCCCCCCTTACAGGCGCAGATCATCCAAATTAAAACATCAGTCTCGCGCACAAAAGGAGACTCCAACGCATGTGGAACAAAACATGATGGAGCTCGAAGTAGGAGATTATGGACGTCCGGTAAAGGTATATACACTATATCAAGATATAAATATCCTGAAATGTTAATGTTTTATAAAAAAATTTGGGACGAAAGCTTTGTTTTACCGTTATTATTTCAATGGTATTGCTCAATTCAACTGCATTTGATTTCCTTTGAGTGTTAAAACATACCATCGCAAATTCAAATACTCAAAGAAAGATTTCTTTGCTTCTGAGCTCATGGGACACTTACCGTTCGTGTTCCGAGTAGAAACCTGGGAACTTGTTGCTTTTCGAACTGTGTCCATCTCTCTAACAATGGATGTGTTTTCTGTACTTGTACCGTAAAAGGCTGGAGCACGCACGACATATAGCCATGAACTGATGAGAAGCTCTACAGGGAGCACAACCTCCGGCATGCAACCCCCGCGCTACTCTTTGAGCACACCTCCGGCACTGCCACCCGTTAAACCTCCTTCTTTCCGTGAGCATGTTGTAGTCCAGTCAGCACACAGCCATGAACTCGGTAGCAGCAGTACCACAGGGAGCACATCTTCATCTCCGCCACCTTTTAAGCCCTCCTCTATCCTTGAGCAGAGGACCGAAGCCCATCCTGCAGCCACAAAGAATGTTGAGAACGGGCCAAGAAACCATAGATACGGCATGGAGAAGAGGTCTGCCTCCACTTCGGGTTTTCGCAGGTTTGATGCGAAGCAGATCCCTGGGCGATGAGTTCTTACCTTCATAGCTCGGTTTATTGGTTGGGAATTTCGCTCTCACTGTTGCCTCCCTTTTCAACTTACTATATTCAACTCTTATTTGATTTCATTCGATTTATTGGTAAAAACCAAATCAAGGTAAAACTCTCTTGTTATGCTTTGACACTATGGTTTATGTCGAATCACAATCATCATAAGATTGATGTTCTGCATCACTAACACGTACATCCTTGTGATTTTCGGTGGTTACACTATTTGTAATGCTAGCTTTGCCCTTGCAGTAACTCTGGATCCCTGTATGATAATTGCACTAACAATAAACTTGAATCATATATGGCCTGTTTGGATGGAGGGTAGAGAGAGGGAATGGAAGAGAAATTTCATTTTAACATTGTTTGGGAGTTTCATTTTGGAGGGTAGAGGAGGGAAATAGAGGGAAAATTTGGCCCAAATTCTTACCCCCAAATTGGGGTGTAATGGAGGGGAAGGGAAGGAAGGGGAATTTTTCCTCTTCCTTCCCCTTCCTTCCCTTCCCTAAGTAAACTCCCAAACACACCAATAAAGTAGAATCTAGAGCAGGGTGAAATATGGAAGATCAGAAACGTGAAGTGCTGATCTCGAGGTATATAACCAGCCATAAGCAGTTGTACCAACGCAAATGAATCATCCCCACAACACCAACATCTCCAACAAACAGAGGCATAATAATCAACAGTGTATAAGCGAAAAATTACGAACATTCTGACCACGTACCACAAGGAAACTTTAATCTCATTAGCAACAATGCGATGAAACCAGAACCATATGGTTATAATTTTACGTTAAAGATGTTTAGATGAATAAAGCACAACACAGACATTTTTTGAGAACGTTGAATTGAATGAGAAGGTAGCACTGATAGCAAGCAGATTACCAGTCTTTTTTCCCCCGTAAGTTAAGAATAATAGTTACATTTTTAGCTGACATCCAACAACACAGGCAATCGCAAGTTTGAAGGAGCGGGAGAGTGATATTACTTCACTATCACTATCATTCATTCCAGTGACAACTTTAATCCCCATGAATTGTGTATCTCTCCCATTTCTTCGTGGGGTCGTAGATCTGGGGGGGGGCGCGGGGAAGACAAAAAAGTTAAGAAGTTTGTTGTGGAACCCGCATTTAGCAATTTCTATAATATTTGTTGCAATAGCAAATTGATGGCGGAAATGTTAGATGAATGAGAACTGGATATTACCTCCCATCTTGAAGCGGGGAATATATGCTTGTTCTTATCGTACCAGTGCCTTTCAACTACCTTCCCAGCATGAGACTGCAAAAAAAGGAAGAAAGAAAGTGAACACATGCTAACTATTGTACTGGCTTCATGTAATAACCTTTTAAAATGAATTGTTGAAGTTGCAGGCCTAAAAGTTTTACAACCAAACAAAGCGCAATACCAAAAGAAACTTGCCTCATCTTTCTCGATTGTTGCATCTGCAATTGTCCGCACATCCTCATGCACATCGAAGTGGAAAAGCTGCAGAATCGCAAGATAGGAAAAAGAAAATGAATTAGTACAAACTCCTAAAGCAAAGCATGTGTCAGTTCAATTAAGAAAGGGTGAACAAGATGCCAATTTAGGAGGAAGAGTTTCTATTTATTGCGAAGCAAGAAAAGGAAATGACGGTCTCAAAGATCACTATGGAAAACTCTCGTGGCTATTTTCATAATTCGGAATTCTTGAAGCAAAGAAACTCAACCACTTCGCCATTACTTTAGTGTGGTAGTGTGCAAGTTCCATGAACTGGAATAAGCTCAGAAAACACATCCTTGAGGAATATTCTGCTGCATAGGAAGCAGCTTCTGAATTCTAACATTTAAATAAGAACTCCACAGGCTAGCAGAAATCATTCAGACGATTAAAAATGCTAATCTAGTATCGCAGATAACCCATCAATTAATTTAAGTGAAGAATGGCTATTAATGCAAAAGGATGCAACTAAAAATGGCTGCTATGCAGTTCAAAACAGTGGGAAAGAAAAGATGAGAATAGCTGGTTTCATCAGTTATATTTTTCAACATAACTGCTTAGGATAAATTGGCTACTTGTTCAATTAACTTGTCAAAAATCGAAGATACTATATAATAATAAGCACAGAAACAAAATAAACCATGTATGAAAGAGTAAAAATTATTACCGGTCCACTTTTTCCCCTCGCTTTGTTAATAATCAACTCATAGAAACTGTGTTGCTGAAATCCAAGATGTTACCCAAATAAGGAAAGAAAATCAGAACGCTGTTATCAATCAGCATCACTATTTATAACCAGACAGAAGGGACTCACATGTGGAATGATCAAATCCTCTTTGACATAAAGCAGGTTCTCCACTGATGTCGTTCGTACCTCCCTGAACTCAGATGCAAGCTGCTGTTGAACAGCTCGGAGAAATTCCCCAATTGTATCACCCTTTCTAACCTACATTTTCAGGAGTTGAGAGGTTGGTAAGCAGCAAGAACAATGAGGTTAATTGCACATAGATCCCCCTAGTATATCGATGATCTGAAATTACTATCCTTGTAGTTTCATTACTGCAGATAGATCCCCTGGGTTGAATCTTTCCGAATCTTTTACCCTAAGATAGATTTACTAATTCCAACAATGCACAACATCTCCCAAAATTCCACCCAGGGTAAAAGAGTAATAATAAAAAAACCAGGGGATTCTATCTGAAACGATGAAGAACTACAGGGCAGTAAGTTTAGAACTGTGCTACTACGTGGGTTCTGTGTGCAATTAACCCCAGTTCAAAACAGACTTCCAGAAAGAACTATCACCTGGATCGCCCTTCTATGTCCTGTTCCATCCCAGTAGCTGTAAGTAATCTGAAGAGGCTCATCTGAAGCATAGTAAATATTAATTTCATTTTGATGGTTTCATTTACAGATATAGCTGAATATTATCAGGAGAATGTGAAAGTACTTCGGATAATTTCTTGCTCACGAAGCCACTGTCTCCGCAATCTTTCCCGCTCAGCTTGTTCCTCTGCTTCTCTCTCACTGAAGGATCATCCTTGCAACCATCAGTTCAGATATTAAAGACAAAGGAGTGAAGAAATAATTGCTTCACTGAAGCTACAATAAAAATTAACAAACATACCTGTCGGGTAAAAAGCTCGTCTCAACAGTTGGGTCCTTGCCGAGTTTCCCACTGCCAGAATTTTTTAGCTCTTGATTTTCTTCTGGAAGCAAACCATAGTGCCTCAGATGGAGAAGTAACGAGGAACAAATGCCTTAATGTTAACTCCATCTGCTAAATAAATCATTTGTTTCGCTAGAATCTTTTTCATCAAACATCTACAATAGCATTGCCATCTCTCAGACTATAAGCTTTATTTTTATTGTTATTTCAAAGAAAAAAAGGGGACTAGACTGCTCTTATGCTGGAGAAAAAAGGCGAACAAAAATATCAGCATATTATCTTCAGCCAGGATATGTTGTTGATAGAGCAATTGGCATAAAATTTTGTGTAACGCTAACAGAGAATATGAATGAACTACATAAAATTTTTAATTCCATATGCATTTCTCTCAAGATCCTCTACCCACTTTACCCTTCTTTTATTCCCTAATTAATAGATTTTTTTTCTTACTAGCATCTTTATACCTAGTGTTATTCCTAGGTGAGATGCGAACTCCTAAATAACAAAATGTGTCTGGTCATACGACATACTCAGTGCCCTTTAATTGCATAAATGCCCAACTGTTTCATGAATTAAGCTTGTCTTTTAACTTTAATGATAAAAACTTATAACTCTAATGTGAAAATATGTTGCATGCAAAGTTGGAGACCTTAAAAAATAGAACAGAAATAAATTTTAATGAGAGAATAGATCTAATGGAATATATAAGTAAAAAAATCCAGCAAACAAAGTTTGCACACAAATTCAGACAGAATCTATGTATTTAAAAAGGCATACATTTCGATCCCTAAAATTTTACATCTCATCTGGAAGTTTAGCATCACTGTAGCATTAATTGAAATGCTGTGAAAGATAAAAACTGCTGAAATGAGAATAAGATATTAGACAAATGGGTTCTGACTTTAAGGTTTCTTCTGGAGAGAGACCATTTGATATCGGTGAAAATTCAGTGGACAAAGATGATCGTGATGGACATAGATAGCAGCTCAACCAAACAGACTCAACCAAATGCAAGCAAAAAAAATTATAACATTAAAATTTAACCACCTCCCACCAACACAAACACACATAAAAAGAAAAAGAAAAGTAACTCACTCGCATCCACATCATCCTCATCACTTTCATTCTCAAAGTCATCTGCAAAGGACAACCGTGAATCTCCTTTAACTCTCCTCCTCTTCTTCCGTTTTTGTAGTTCAAGTTCCTCTTCCCTAAGACATCAATTAAAATGTTAGTAATCATGTCAAAGTTAAAGAGATAATAGACAGTATGGGAGAAGGTAGTTAAGGTCAACGCACTCTCGTTGCTGTTTTTCGAGCTTCTCCTTCTCTTCCTCTTCAATTTTGTTGCGGATATTAACCCTCTATTAAAAGAAGTCCAAACAAAGAGAACATCATATAATGTGCATATGCATGTAGAATATCAAGATAGATCATAATCCACTGAAGCCTGACCTATGGCCGTTTGCTTTTAAAAAAAAAAGAAAACAGAAGGAAAGAAAGATACAATCAATTAATAGATGCAAAATATTGATCCATCATACCTTTTCGACATATTGTTCTCTAGTAACTAGACCAACTGTTTCCTTCTTGAAAGCAGTCTCCAGAATCTGATTACCCACAAAAAGAAGAATGTCACTGAAACCAACAAAGCAACAGGGGGAAAAGACCAACATGAAGAATAACAAAATTTATTCCTGAAGAAAAGGATTAGTTGTATGAAAAGCATGGTGAATAAGGTATTATCAAAAGCGAGGTGAATAGCCATTACATAGAAGGCACCATGTCTATTACGCTAGTTCCATGTAATATCCCTAATCTTCTATTGATAATAGGTCTAGTTTTATAAATTGTTTTAGAAGATATTCAAACAATTGGGTTGACTATATTAATTTATAAATATGACATTACATGAGGGCTTTATGTTTTATATTAAAAGTATCTATATATTTATGTTTGTTAAGGGGTTTGTTGCAAAAGGAAATTGGCTAGGGGGTTTATTGGAAATGGAAAAAGTAATAAGAAGAAACCCTAGTTGTGTTCCTTCAGAAGCCGCAGCCAAAATAGGCCACAGAGGAAGAGCGGAAAAAAAAAAGAAAAAAAAAAGGGAAAACTTAAATTCTATCCTCATGCCGCAAGGAGTTTTGATAGAGGGGGGGGGGGGACACTATGAAACTTTGTTGAAGGGGGTCAGCAGTAATTTGATCAACCTTACAAAAGGAACAACAAGGTAAAATATCTCTCTCTCTTCTTCTAAACAATTTTTATATGGCCTACGGTATGTATGGTTCTCATGTTTGTGAAAGAGAGATGTTGATCCTAAATTATTTAGGTTCACATAACTAGATCAGCTAGTTTATAGTCTTCTTAGTTGTGACTGTACAAAGTGAGAATCATCATTATCAATGTTAGTTTCCTAGGTTAATGGAAACAAATTGTACCTAATCGGCAAGGTAAAGCGGTGGCCAAGTATTTGTGTTGGTGCAGGCGTGCAGCTAGGCTCTAGGTATTTTTTTGTTTAGTTTTTCTTATAAATATTATTAAAATACCGAGTAAAGGGATGGCTAATAGTATACTAAGATAGTTATTTTAAATGGTATAGATTGATCGAGCGACTAGCATTATTGTATATCATGATAATTATTTATTAATTAATATATTTGCTTGTATATGTTCCTTAGGAATTCGTAGAGTTTCCGCAGAGGCGGCGGGTGGATCTTTGGATTATCGTTTGGTTTTCATTAAGTGGTGAATTTGTACATTATGTGCTGTCTATTTTCTTTCCATATAAATTATATTAAGTATATGTCGGTCTGTTCCTGATGGATTTTATCCTTTTGTATGCCTTTACTCGCATATTAAATGTTGATTTGGATGTGACGCACACAGATATTTGGTATAAGCCTTTGGAAATTCTTTATAAAGTATTTGGTTATATGAACTTTGTTCATTTTCTTAAAAACATATGCATCTCGAGTTAATATATTGATCTATGTCGGAGATAAGTCATTAAAACAGGGGTCAATGTGCCTCAATGAGATTTTTATTTTAGCGCTAAGAGCTTAAATTTAGATCACCGTCCCGAAACCATACGCTTAATAATTGTTGGGTTTACCAAGTCAATCGGAGTATGAAGTATTGACCGCATTGAGACGTGACCTACTTATTTTCCATCTTATGAAATTTATATTTTAGAAATATTGGATCAAGTTTATGAGTTCATTGATGATTTTTACTATTATTATATTGTGTATCAAGTCAAAATATTCTAGTTTTTGCAAAATCAGTGTTTAATGTATGAATTTATTCACTTATAACTCATCGTGTTGTTTTCATTCGTTTCTGAGACTCAGGATTAGGTAGAGTTTCTAAATTCTTAGAAGTGAGCAAGAAATAAAATTGCAAATTGCTAATTTCTTATCAATGGAGATTAATTAAGTCTTCGATATTTAGTTAATAATTGGAAGCTTTGTAATAATGGAATATTTCCCTTAAGGTTGACTTTTATTTAAAGTTGAGGAATATTTGTTATCTCAAGATAATTGGATCAATATTGACTTTTGGATTATAGAGAATATTTATTACTGGTTTTATTTCACTGATAAGATTATTTTGGTGTTTTTTTGATGAATGTAGATTTTTGGAGGACTTTTCACATGTTTAGTTCGACTTCAATATTCCTTCTAGGTTTGGAAATTTGGGCTGTGACATTCCAAACTTCAAATCTTGAGATGAAACTACGATACATGGCCTTAATTGCACTCACAAGCTAGTTCAGACATTCTTATAAGCATAAAATTTGTGTCTCAAGTCTGCCACTTGATTTATAAGGATTAAAACTTGTGAAGCATGATCATTTCAGCCTCATCAATACCAGTGACGCAACACCCTGAATAAGCTATCTTCAAAACGTGTGGATATTATTAAAAAAAGATATGGATGTATAAAAGAGAATTACAGGTCCAACCGTACATTATTTATGCAGTGACTTCCGATTTATTTTATACATTTGACCTTGTACATGAGCTTTCTTATACATGAAGAGCTCAGTGGAGGCTAAATTTGCAACAGCCTTTTCATTTTGCTTGAGAACAAGTTTCTATTTAGCTTCTCAGCTCATATCAGCGTTCAACAGTAAGATAATTTCCTACAACAAACATTATCATCCTCTCCCCAGTATTCACCAAATAAACAACAATGTTTTCAAGGTCATAGACTTGTTTGATTTGCTTCATACCCATGTTTTACAATAAGATTTCCATTTTTGTATTGTTATTTTCACACCAACACCCCAAAGTTTCATTAACTTTAACTTTGGTATCCTAAAGTTTTTTTCCCCAAAGCTACCCCAACATTTTAAGATGTAGTTTACCCAAGAGTGGCTAAAATGACATTTATACCCATCATATCACATATCTCTCCCCAAATTATGCAGAGACCAATTCACAACTCCTCCCCCTTCCCTCTCCATAGTTGCCCATCTTCTTCATCTTCGATCTCCTCTCTTTTTTAAGTGTTGAATAGCTAAAGATGAAAGGGATTTGCGAAAATTTCTCTCTAGTTCAGGGTATCGAAGTCAAAATATCATCATGCACACATGATGTGCTTTAGACAGAATCCTGATTGTCGAGTTAACGAAAGTTACAAAAGTTAAATTGGTAATTTGCACTTCAATCCCCCAAAGTTTTAAACCCTGAAGTTCTATTTTGACATATCAATAATCATCTTCTTCCAAATGACATTGAAATCACTTGAGTTTGGGGAAAGTGAGAAACAAAGCTATGGCCTTGGGGTATAAAATTGTCAAATTAACATCGACTTGATAACTTGGGTGTATCAAATTGTCCAAATAGAAATTCAGGGTATCAAACTTACAAAGGGTGAAAATTTTGGGGTACTAAAGTGCAAATAAACATAGTTACTTGAATTAGGTGTAATTTGGGGTATTTTCTAGGATATATCGGCAAAACTTTGGAATAAAGTTCAAATAATCCTTTGTTATAATAAAATCCTGCCTTGACATCAAAGTGTTGGATTTGGGTGTGGATCTGAACCTCCGCAGAAGACGCAGGCAAGGCGAGGTCGACGCGGTCAAGCGAGCTCGAGGTCGACACGGTCAAGTGAGCTCGAGGCGACGCAGCCCTGCAAGCGAGCTCGACGATGCAGGCGTGATGATATGCAGGCGAACTCCTTCAGGCGAGCTCGAGCGGGCGATAAGGTCGAGACAGCTCCGCAAGCAAGCTCGAGCTTTGCAACGAGGCTAGGTGAGATCGAACTGATTCAGGCGAGCTCAGTGCCTTTACAGGCGAGGTCGAGACAGCAAGCGCCAGGCTGTCGCTAGAGTTCCCTTATAAAAGGGAACTAGAGCTCTCTCTCTCTCTCTCTCCGGGCTTCTTCTCGTTTTCTCTTCCAATGACGGTGGCTCTCTCTCGCAATCTCTTCTTTCTCCTTCAGCTCACGTTGATTTTGAGGGTGGAATTTAAGAAAGGGGAAATTTATTGAGGGGAGAATTAAATAGGGGTATTTAAGAAGGGAAATCATCACTGTATCTACAGTGTTGATTTGTATTTATTAAGAGATCTCAAGTTTAAAATCTGCTCTTGCATTGTAATTTCTTTGATTAATAAGAAATTAATTGTGTGGCTCCCGAGCACGTAGGCAAGTTTGCCGAACCTCGTAAATCTTGGTGTATTTTTTCTATACTGTGTTTTTGTTGTTTTAGGGGTTTAACGTAGCCCCGGGTATTTCCCAACACAAAGTTGCATCTCTCACTCCCTAGAACCTCAAAAACCCGAGATCGAACATATGACATATGAATAATCATCTTCTTCCGAATGAAATTGAAATTGCTTGAGTTTGGTGAAAGTCAGGAATCAAATTGTCCAAATAGAAATTCAGGGTCCCGAAATTACACGGGTAAAACGTTGGGGTATTAAAGTGCAAATAAATCGTCCTTTTTGATAATACAAACTTGCCTATTGCATCGGAAATCGCATCTTTAACCGCCCTAAAACCTCAAAAACCCTAGATTGAAAGTAAGATAAAGCGAAACTCGGCGCAGTTAGCGTGGGGATCGGGTGAGATTACCTCCGATGTGCTGGATCCGAACTGGAGTAGGCCGGTCTGGTTACCGCCGGCGGCGGACTTGCTTTTGAGCTCCTGAATCTTTCGCCTCTCTGCCTCTCGCTGCTTCTCTAGCCTCCTTATTCTCACCGCGTCTTGGGCGGTGCCCACATACCCATCCCCCATTCCCGCCATCTTCCTCTTCTTCTAATCGATGAGCGAGGCTCGAGAAATCGACAGAGAGAGAGAGAGAGGAGGGAGAGAGGCGAAATCGATGCGAAAGGGAAAAAGGCGGTGACGAGATCCCATCCATATGCTATAGGCCCATATTGTTCCTAAAATGGGCTGGATTAGTTAGTTCGGCCCATTAAGGCTACTAGGCTTCTGCTGTCTTAACTGCTTTTAAAAACCCTATAGCTCCCCCTATTTTCAGTTGCACTTATAATCTTACTAGTTTTTTATGCACATGCAGTGCACGTGGTAAAATATCAAAATATTTTTTTATATTTATTTTATTACTATAAACAAGTCAGATTCATCTTGAGTTTAAATATGTAAAATTGGATTATTAGATTTACTATTATTTTTATTTAAATGGTATTAAAAATCAATGTAATGGATTTTTAAGCTAAATTGGGATGAATGTACCTAACTGGAATATTGTAATTGTCATTATGAACTAAAGTTATAGCAATAAAGAAATCACATTTCTTATTGCATTGAAAATAGAATTCAACAATATTTTTGGATATTATAAGCTTAACTGGGACATCTTAATTGGTTTCTTAAGAAAAAAATATGAATTGACATAATAATATCTTCAAGTAGAATAGTAAAAAAAAAGTTAAATTAATACTTTATTTCATATTCCAAACTCTACTAATCCCAAGATATAATATGGAGTCAAGCAAGAATAGCAATATCATTATGAACTAATATTCTAGTAAAAAAGAAATCACATTTCTTATTACATTGAAAATAAAATCGTACAACACATTGGGACATTATAAGCTCATGTTTTATAATAACTAATTTTACTAAACCATAATAATCATATGAAAATAAATTACAAGGAATGGTTCTGATATACCTCTTCTTACATGAGATAATAAAATCGACCTATACAATAATATGCATTATTGAAAAAGCAGTAGGATTTGAGCAAACCCATAAAGAAATTTATAATGAAACTCAAAGAAACATGAAGATTTTAATCAAATACGCATTGAAGAACATTGCAGCCAAAGAGTAATTGTTCAAAAGCAGTAAGATTAGAGCAAACCTATAAACAAATTTAGAACGAACTCGAAGAAACATGAAGATTTTAAACAGTTACGCATCGTAGAACTTTACAATTAGAGAGTAATTGTCCAAAAAGCAGTAAGATTAGAGCAATCCCATACAAAAATTTATAATGAAAATTGAAGAACAAAACATACCAATTACAGAAAAGACAGGGAAATACACCTATAATTGTCCAAAAGCAGTAATAAAAAGACAAAAAGTAAATAATAATGGTAACTATAGTATAATTTTATGTGATGAAAGCAATCACATAAGCATACAAAACTACTAATAATGTTGTATGAAAATCCCTTATAAAAATTCCTGATTCTACTAAAAAATTAAGATATGATATAAAACGATCAAAAGAATATTATCCTTTGTTATTTTTGTTTCATATTTTAATTGAACTGAGGTCAATCTTTCTCCACATTTATCTTTTCCAGAGCAATTATAGAGTAGCATCTTCATATACGTCGATTGTAATATCAGGCTGGAGTTAGATTTCTTGTGCTATTATATTTTCTTCGCCTCGTTCATCTTTTGTTTTTTTCATCTAATTTCACCAGGAATTTAAACGTTTTTTCAATGTTAAACACAAATTTCTGAAAATATAGACTCTGATTGTTTCAACGAGAACAAATGTTATTTTAATATATATGGAATTTTTTTGATTTTCTAAATTATTACTTGAATAGAGTTAAGAATTACCTCTTTTTCTATAATGAATTTTTCTGTTGTGCATCCATAAGAGTTTTTGCTGCATCAAACAGTGTTACTCTTGCATTATCCGTGCTATTTTCCATGAGAATCTTAACTACATACATGTAGTTTTCATTGTTGATTTCTAGAGATAGTTAATATTATATTTTAATATATTCATGCCATAAAAAAAGATATATTACTTAACCTTGGTACTGAGTCATTAATGATTCCGTGGCATTTATCATTCAGGCACTTTTTACTGACATCTTTATTACCTTCTTGTTACAGCCTTTACAAGTATAGAACCATGGCTCGAGTCTATTCAAAATAATAGTTATCTTTGCCTTAAATGTGCAATAGCGTGTCTGTATATTGACAAAATTTAGTTAGATTTAAATGTGTTAATAAGAACAGGTTTCTAATATTGTACTTGTATCGAATTCTGTGATGTATGCATAATATCACTAATTTGAATTTCTTTTGTATTTATAAAAATTGTTGATGGAGATCCTTTTGTTTTTGCGGCTTCTTCCAAATGAAACTTGCATATTAGATTAAAATATAATACTATTTTATTATTGTATTATATGAAAGTATGCTTGTTCTACTTACCATTCCCTTAATTCTTCAGCTAGTTGTATTTTTGGGTTGATACATATTGTTGATATAATTTGCGATATGCTTGTCTCTCCTACAAAATTGAGATAATTATTGGATGAATTTTATGTTTAGTTGTCTTTAATAAGAATTTCAGTAATAAAATATGTACCTTTATATATAGAGATTTTAAAATCTGATAATGCTATTACTGCCTTATCTTTGATTTCGGCTTCAAGAATTGATCCTTCATTTGTAGACAAATCCTCAAATAAAGTTGTGTGCATAGTCATTCCACTGTATATGAAAAAATAAAGTACGCTAATCTTGTTTTTTTCTTATGATATTGAAAATAAGTATCATGAATATACCTTTTATCCATTAGCGTGATTTCCCTCCTATTGTCTGGTTTGTTATGTTTTGTAATATAATTGATCACCGGCTTCACGTTAGTTGTTATTGCAAGAATATATGCAAGTAATTTTATAAAAAAATTTATGATTCTATAAATTAACGTCTCATTTTGTATTGAAAGATTAAAGTAAGAAATTTATAAGTACTTACTAATTTTTGTTGCATCTTTCATGAAAAATGCTTCTTTAAATGGGACAAACTTGTTCAATATGTTCTCCAAGTGAAAACCTGTTAGTGCTTCTCTGATAGATTCATCTTTTGTTAATACTAATTCAAGTGACTTATGGATACTTGGAAAAGCTGGGTTTATTCCTTTCACTTTTCTATTTGAATGAAAATAATTTGATTCTTTCGAAGCATATCTATAAAATTTTCGATAGTCTCTCCGTACATAACTCCTTGTATTTTGTTACCCTGCAAATATATTTTTAACACCATAGATAAATAGTTGTAAAATATAATTAATTAATATCAAGTTATATATTATATTTTAATTAGTTATATGTAAACAAAAAAATAACATAAAAAGGCATACTGAAAGTTATTAGGGTTTTAATGAAATTTACCGAATAGATAATGATAATCATAAAAAAAAATACAAGCTAAATTATAAACGCTGATATTTTAACAATAACAAAAAATGTAATATTTTCTCCTTTTTCTTCTATTACAGACAAAAACTTTCATAACTCAAGCGACAATATTTATCTTTAGAACTATGCTTGGAGGCTCTAGTACAATATCTAAAGCCAATTCTATATCAAACTCCATAATAGAGGTATTCACCACATTTTTAAATTCTCTAACAATTTTATATCTCTTTGCATAAGTAATGGATGGACTTATTATATATTCTCAAGGTAGGATCTCACGATATATGTTGTACAGTTAATGGCATTGTACTAATTGATGAGAGAAGACCTCGTATTAAAAGATTCCAAATTAATATAATAAAAATAAAATGTGTAGAATGTATGTTAGCAAAACAGTACGAATGAGTACATGACGTACAGATAAAAGTTATGTTAGTCTAATTAACCAAACGTTAGATTTCATTGTATCATCGGAATACTTTCATATGTTACATTTTGAAAGTTTTAGTGATCCTGTTTCTTCAGTTGATATTATTTCTTGAGTTTTGAAAAGTATACACTGCTTTCTGTATGTAGTCTCATGATTGTTCTTTCCTTGGTCTTACAATTTTTTGTGCATATACTATTTCGATTTGCTGATATCATATATTTTCGAAATCTTGTGTAAGTATCAAAACTCTTAAGAGAATTTGGCATATTCCTGTAGACTCCAAAACTGAATTTTTTAAATTTATGTGTTTGTGATTTTCTTTTGTATTTTTGCGGAATGAAAGACAAGAGACATATTGGACTATATCAATCTTACATACAAATTCCATGTTTATTAAATTTAGAAAACTTTGCATTGAAAGTAATCGAATCCATTATCCAATGAAATAGTGTTGACATCATGTTACTTTTCCATGAGGATAACTACTGGTGATACGAAACTAAAGTTGATTAGTTCAGTGGATAAAGGATTCAAATAATGGAAGATTAAGATAATGAATAAGAAAAATAGAGGACCAACAGATTTCCTTCCGAGAACTATTAAATAGAATTTACATTATCACAAATACAAATCACAAGATGCATGAAACTTTTAAAAAAATTACAATTTTATTTCCCCCACTATCAGGCCGACTTTTGCAAACAATTATAATTAATTACTTTAAAATAATCCAATCTAATCTAATAAGAAGAAAATAGATGAAAGTGTTGTGAAAATTATTGTAATTAGATACCATGATTAATTGACTAAAATAAGAAGAACAATATCTAATCTAGTTCATAATTTTTAAACAATCTAATCTAATTCTAATAAGAAGAAAATAACAAAGATAAAAAGTTATCATTATTAAATAAAAAAGAGAGACACCAAGACCGAACCTTTGAGAGAGAACAATTGACAATTGCTTCAAAATCTAAGAAATATTTGGTGAGAAAATAAAGTGGATTTGGTGCTTTATTTATACCTGAAGAGTCCTATTGCTATAATAAGAATTTGCTTATAATAAGAATTCAGTTATCTTTGTGAATGCACGTATTAAAAGATAGATACAATCATAGCACGTGCAATATGATATCTTTCTGTAATATAAACTTATTATATTATTGTTAATAAATTAATCATAATATGATTTTACACGTGCAAAGTAGATAAATTAGTTTAAACTTTTAGATAGTGTATAATATTTTAAACTTAAAAAAGTATAATATCCTTATTATATAATATCACGTA
>BQKN01066956.1:470883-491425 GCA_022839385.1 Asparagus kiusianus
ATATATATATATAGAGAGAGAGAGAGAGATGGATATGCTTGGTAGTGATGTGGCATATTCCTCTCCACTCATTAAAATCGGAGCCCACATTCACATAGGTTGGGGAGTGGTTGGGAATTAGAATGAGTGGATGAGAATATGACACCTCGTTACCAAGCACAAAATTTGTGATTGGTGTTGTGCGCAGCGGAACCAAAAAATCACAAACGAGATCAAAACAAGTACCACAACAGGCAAGACACCAAATTTACGTGGTTCGGCGATATGTCTACGTCCACGGGGCAAGGAGGGGATAAATCTCACTAATAGAGAGGGAGAGTACAAATAGAGATTATAATCACTCAATAATCTCACAAACAAATCACTCTTGATTTGTCCTCTACTCTTAATCTCTCTCAAAAAATTGCCCAATTAAGAATCCCAAATCTCTCTCTTAATCACTCCTATTTTTCAAGCTTCTGATGATTGATGATTTTTGTACAATCTCAGAGGAAGAGAGGGGAAGGGGGCTTTATAGGCTTCAAATCACCCCTTTTGTCAAAACATGCGGCTCCGGCAGCTTCTCTCTCCTTCGTTGTCAACAACTTCGGCCTCCATGCGCAAGCCTCCATTTTTGACTCCACCGAAAGCCTCCTCTCTTCATTGTTAACAAGTGGCGGCTGCCACCTTATTTGACTGCCTCCATTTTTACCAACAATCTTCACCTCGGTGAAGTTTTTTCAAAACTAAACTGATACCAATACCAACCAAACGTCTCACTTGTTACGTCCAGGACGAAGTGGAATAAATCCACGATAACTGACTCAATCCACAACAGGTTGAGAACCCAAACGAGAATACGAATAAACTCCAAATGTCGGTATCAACTCATCAAACTGACTGCATCAAATTGACTGCCTATGTATCCTCTTGCCCAAGGAATCAAGCCACACGTAATTCACCCAAATGGTCTCCAAAGGCCCTCAACAACGAAGAATGTTTAATAACTCTAAACAATAACCAAATTTCACTCTTGTGACAATTTTGGTCAACATATCTGCCGGATTGTCTTTTGTGTGGATCTTCTCCAATTTAACATCTCCATCATCCAAGACGTTTCGAACAAAGTGAAATCTGACATCAATGTGTTTTGTTCGTGCATGATATACCTGGTTCTTTGCTAAATAAATAGCTGACATGCTATCACAATTTACCCTGATGACATCTTGTGCAATCCCCAAGTCTTCCAATAATCCCTATAACCACAAAGTCTCCTTCACAGCTTCAGTCGATGTCATATACTCCGTTTTCGTAGTGGAGAGAGTCACTGTAGACTGAAGTGTACATCTCCAACATACTGGTGCTCCTACTAGTGTAAACACATATCCAGTAGTAGACTGACGCTTGTTAAGATCCTCAGTATAATCAGAATCCACGTATCCAATATAATCCTGCCCAATCTTTTTATTCTTCTGAAACACCAAACCAACATCCACGGTACTTTTGATATACCGTAGAATCCACTTCACGGCCTCCCAATGACTCTTCTCGGGGTCATGCATGTACCTAGACACCATGCTTACGGCCTGTGATAAATTTGACCTTGTACACACTATTACATACATCAATCTACCCACAACATTGGCATATGGAACTTTGGACATATAGTCACGATCCTCAACTGAAACATGTGATATTTTAGCTGAAAGTTTAAAGTGAGGAGCCAATGAAGTACTCACCGTCTTGGCATTACCATCAAAGCTGAATTTCTTCAACATCTTCTGTAAGTAGCTCCTCTGAGTTAGCTTCAACCTCCCCTTCACCCTGTCTCTCTCAATCTCCATACCAAATATCTTCTTTGCTTCTCTAAGATCCTTCATCTCAAATTCGGATGATAGATTATTTTTTAACTTTCTAATAGCTGAAGTATTCCTAGAAGCAATGAGCATATCGTCAACATATAACAACAAATAAATATACTCACCATTATGTAACTTGTGCATATAAACACACGGGTCATATGGGCTCCTCGTGTACCCTTGGCCAATCATAAAACTGCCGAATCTCTTGTATCATTATCACGGTAATTGCTTCAATCCATAAAGAGACTTCTACAGTTTGCATACCAAATCATCATTTCCTGCAGCTTTGAATCCCATAGGTTGTGACATATAGATCTCCTTTTCTAAGTCTCCATGTAGAAAGGCTGCCTTCACATCTATCTGGACCAAATCCAAATCTAGTTGTGCTACCAAAGCCAATAGTATCCTTATCGATGAATGTTTCACGACCGGTGAGAATACTTTATTATAATCTATGCCCTCAAGCAGGGCATACCCTTTGGCCACCAATCTGGTTTTGTACCGAATGTCTCCATTAGAAGATCCTTCTTTCTTTGCATATACTCACTTGCATCTAATTGCTTTCTTACCCTTCGATAGCTTTGCAAGTTCCCAAGTGTTGTTCTTCTGAAGAGAGTGCATCTCCTCCTCCATAGCTTCCCTCCATCTGATTGAATCAGAGCTTGACTCTGCTTCCTTATATGTAGAAGGAACCAAATCATCAACGACCTCAACTGACAAAGCATATGTAATCATCACATCATCATATCTAACTGGTCGACGAATAACTCTTCTCGTTCTATTAGCTGCAATGGGCTCCTGAACATGACCATGTTCCTAAGTCCCAACATCCACTGTATCCTCCACCTGCCCATCTATAATCATGTCTCCTTCCAGTGTCACTTCTCTAGGAGCCTTGGATACAATGTCGTCTGAAGTGTGTGGAGTCACATCATCCTCCACCTCTTGCAATATCCCGTTAGTCTGACCTTCCTCTACCTGCTGAGGGACTTGAGACCTCATCATGTGCGCCTCATCAAAAGTGACATCTCTGCTAATGATCATCTTCTTGTTTTGTGAATCCCAGAATCTGAAGCCTTTGACTCCATCTCTAAAGCCCATAAAGACTGCTTTTTTCGTCCTCGGATTTAATTTTCCATCATTCATATAATAGTAAGTTGGACACCTAAAAATCCGAATTAAATCATAATCACTAGCTACAAAATCAGACCATACCTCTATGGGAGTCTTTCCATGTATCGCAGTGCACGACAACCTATTCACGAGATGGCTCGTATAAACCAATGCCTCAGCCCAAAAGGATCTAACAAATCCACTCTGTGAGAGCATACAACGCACATTTTCCAGCAAGGTTCGGTTCAATCTCTCGGTCACCCCATTTTATTGTGGTGTCTCCCTAACTGTGAAGTGTCGCCTAATGTCGTGATCCCGGTAAAACTACAGAAATGGATCACTTTTGTACTCTCCACCATTATCTGAATGGAATACTTTCACCTTTCTACATGTCTGCAGCTCTACTTTCTTCTTCCACTCCATAAATATATTTAGGACATCATATTTATGCTTCAGAGGATATACCCAATTTCTCGTAGAATAGTCATCAATGAAAGTGACAAAATAATTGACCCCACAAAGAGATGCGTTCTTAGAAGGACCCCAAACATCAGTATGAACATAATCTAATATACCTTGGGTGTTGTGAATTGCGGTGCTGAACTTCACCTTCGTTTTCTTCCCAAGTATGCAGTGTTCACATAGCTCCATATTGCAGGGCTTTGCACCCTTCAGCAGCCCTTGTTTTGCCAATGCCTGCATGGACTTATCACCAGTGTGTCTCAATCTCATATGTCATAAACTAGTAGTATCCTCCTCTGTGGTAATTAAATCTATCAGACCCCCTGTTACTGTCTTGTCCTTCAAGTAGTAAAGGTAGTTTTTCCTAACACCTCTCATCACCACCATGAACCCCTTTGTGACCTTCAGAGTTGCATTCTCTAAGATCACCCTATAACCTGCTGCCTCCAAAGTTCTAAGAAAAATGATGTTCTTCGTCAACTGAGGAACGAACCTCACTTCCTTCAGCTCCCTAGTCACCCCGTCACACATCCTGATCCGAACTGTTCTAATACTACTAATAGGACATACGTGATCATTACCCATGAGCACGACATCCCCTCTTTCCAACTCCTCAAAGCTGGAGAACCAATCTCTTCTAGGGCAAATATGATATCTAGCACCCGAAACCATCATCCACTCCGTAGAGTCGGCATAACACACTGATGGTAATGCAGAGCATGAGTAGCTCGAAGAATCCGAATCTGAATTGTCACCACTAGCTTTGGCAATATTCACCTCTGAAGCTTGTACAACTTTTCTTTTATTCTTTCCGGCTTTATCCTTCAACTTTGGGCATTCATTCTTCCAATGTCCATCTTCTTTACAAAAAGCACATTGATTCCTACCAACACTCTTATGGCCACCTCTATGCTTTGATTTTGAGCGATTAAACTGACGACGGTTTGGACTACGGCCTCTCACTGTCAATGCATCTCCTGATGCCTTCTCGGAGGGTTCACTATCACTCTTCCTTAACTCATAATTAACCAATGTTGAGGTCACCTCCTTATAACTGACAGTGGTTCTACCATTAATCATTGTAAGGACAAATGTACCATAATCATCCTCTGGCAATGAACATAATAACAACATCGCTTTATCTTCATCCTCTATCATGATATCCACATTGGTCATATCCGATAGTAATTTTGTGAAATTATTAACATGTTCTCTAATTGAAACTCCCCTCTTTATTTTGAATTGGTAAAACCTCTTCTTTAAATGAAGTCTATTCTTAATGTTTTTCGTCAAATACTTGTCATTGAGTGTTTCCCACAATCGTTTCGCCGATGTTTTATTCATTACATTATAAATCAAATCCGGCATCAAACATGATCTAATAATCCCACATGTTCTACTATTTATTTTCTTTCAAACATTATCCTCCATATCATCGGGTTTCTCAAGTAATTCAAGAGTCTCTTCCAAATTTTGAGCATCTAATGCATCTATCACTTGACACCTTCACAAACCAAAATTTATCTTGCCATCAAATTTTTGAATATTAATTTTTGTATTATTAATGCTCAACCCTTGTATCGCCTTAGTCAAGGACGATCCCGATGTACTTGATTCAGTCATTTTCAATCTAATCTCCAAATTACATAACTACAACTTGAATTGAAAAAGAGCAAAATTAGGGTCTGTACCTCCAAATGAGAATCCGCACCGAATCCTTCAATTGATTTCTCCACCACTCCTTGGAAGATGAAATCCCTTGTAAAAACCCTAGCTTTCTCCTCCAATCCTCCAAAATTGAACCCTAAGCCAACCCGGAGCTCTGATACCAATTGTTGTGCGCAGCGGAACCGAAAAATCACAAACGAGATCAAAACAAGTATCACAACAGGCAAGACACCAAATTTACGTGATTCGGTAATATGCCTACGTCCATGGGGTAAGGAGGGGATAAATCTCACTAATAGAGAGGGAGAGTACAAATAGAGATTACAATCACTCAATAATCTCACAAACAAATCACTCTTGATTTTTCCTCTGCTCTTAATCTCTCTCACAAAATTGCTCAATTAAGAATCCCAAATCTCTCTCTTAATCACTCCTATTTTTCAAGCTTCTGATGATTTTTGTACAATCTCAGAGGAAGAGAGGGGAGGGGGCTTTATAGGCTTCAAATCGCCCCTTTTGTCAAAACATGCGGCTCCGGCAGTTTCTCTCTCCTTCGTTGTCAATAACTTCGGCCTCCATGCGCAAGCCTCCATTTTTTACTCCACCGAAAGCCTCCTCTCTTCATTGTCAACAAGTGGCGGCTGCCACCTTATTTGACTGCCTTCATTTTTACCAACAATTGGTACCAAGCATACTCATTTTTGTGTGTGTGTGTGTGTGTGTGTGTGTGTGTGTGTATTATATGTATATATATGTATATACATGTACATAAATATATATGTGTGTGTAATCCCATGGATGACTGCTGATAAAAGGCGTAGCCTCAGTGAGTATGCTCACAGATGAAGGGGGATATCATGAATATGTCCCTATGAATTATATAGTCTCATACGTACAAACTTAAATATGAAGCTGGCAGTAAGATTCCCACGTTACGCTTCAGTTATCAAATTTGATTCTCGTTCAATATTCAGCGAGTTCAGAAAATTTCGCAGGCATTCAATCTCTAAGTCATGAAAATCCTTCATCCACCAAGCTATTTGAATATTTTCAGAGCATGTGACTCAGGCATTCAACTTTCACATAATTAGTTTTAGCCATTGATTCCTTCAGTTCTTATGAGAGCCATTTGTGCTTCTGCCATCAACTTCTCCAAAAGCTTTACGAAAATCCTAGTATATATCACAAAGCCCCTCATCATTTGCACATCAATAGATTATAGACCTGATCTTCGCATCAAAGGTAGCGTGGAAAATGCTTACTCCCCTCTAAATAATTTTAATACAATTTCTAATAAATCACAACGCTTACTTATAGTTTATGCCTGAACTTTTAACTTTTGAGTCCTAACTATGATGTGGGTTTGAAAAATCTCAATAAAATGGTTTAAAAAAAAATCATTAAAACAAAATTACATAACAACGAAACCTAAACCCCCCATTAAATTTCAAAAAATGACAGAGACCGAAGGGAGAATATAACACCAAAAAAATCCCCTAAAATCATTCCAAGAAAATCACCTTTTTACCCTCTTGGGGTCGACAACGGCGAGCTCGGCCAGCTCCTCAGGCGCCATGGCTTTCCTCGCCTCTCCAGACCCGTACCCGAACCCGCCCACCGACAGGCTCTGCCGATGCCTCGCCCTCCTTATCGGATCCGGGTCCGACGAATCCCCGCCCCCTTCGACCTTCTCCATATCCAAATACATGTGAAAGAGATCGTCTTCGGATCCGAAATCCGGCAGCGAACCCGCGCCCGCGTCGGAGGGGAGCGGGTGTTCGGAGTGGGCCCGGCGGTGGTGGGACCCGCAGGAGCTAGGGTTAGGGTTAGGGATTTGGGGAGGCATTAGGGCTTGCATTTTGGACCATTGGAGAGGGGAGAGAATGGCGGGAGCTTTGTATAGAGAGAAGGGGCGGGGGTAGTTTTATACGTCGGAGCTTGTTGAAATGCGGGTTAGGATCCGAATCCGATTTTCAATGTGAAGGAGATACATGAGGTAGAGATGGTATCGGGTTTCGGGCTTTGGATCTTTTGGTGTGACCAATTTTTAGACCCGACATTAGAATTTTTGTCAAACCATGTCTTTATTCAATAATGATGCTGAAATTTTTTTTAATTTTATTTCTTTTATAAAAGAAACTAAGTTCATTTCAAAATATCATTCACTTGTCTTTCTTCTAAAATAAGACATGTTACCATTGACGGGTTCCCCTTCTCCAATCCACCTAGTAATGTTAGAGTTGAATGGTGTTAGTAATGCCTTGAGTTTAATTGGCTAGCTTTCTCTGACTTGGGATATTAGGTTTAGATTTGGCCCCCTTGTGGTGGTGTTGCTCGAACTCGGAGCTCCTCCCTCATACTTTATAGGGCTAACCAAGGTTCTCCTATTTCATTGCAACATCTGCTATCATATATAATAGCGCAGGCTTCTGAAATTAGAGTGAACGGTAATGATTGGAATAATTATGTTTTCTCTAATTACTACTTAATTAGAGAGGAAATGAATCTTTCGTTGCATAATATACTTTGTAAATAATTAATAGTAATTTCACACATTTTATAGATATTAAACCATAAATATTTTTGACCATTTAATTAGTGAGGATTTGAATCCTCTATTGTGTAATCTAGTTTGTAAAGAATTAATAGTAAATTCGCACAGTTTATAGATAGTAGAGTATAATAAAAATAAAATCAGATTTAACTAATTTTCAAAGCAAGTGCATGGTTGTTGACATCAAGTGATGACTATAAATACACATATTTTATATTTTAAGTTATTAGTACATATATAAACATAGTGTACACCGGCAAAAAAAATACAGATTTAAATTATTTAAAAAAAATTGTACAGTGATATTATACCAAATTATATCTGTGCATCACCAAAGTTCAGACGTACACTATGTCCCTATCATCTGATCACCATGACGTGCGTCTAAGGATCAAAATATTTGTTGCTTACTCTTATATATCATACCAAAAATTAAAATATATATCAATATCCCTACAATAAATAGTTGATATGTAAATAATTTTTAAAAAGTCGTCTATGTTTACTTACTTCCAAAAGAGAGAGAGAGAACTCAGGGAAGAGAGAAGAGTAAGAGAATATGGGAGGAGGAAGAAGACCCTCCGATCTCTCAGGTAACTTTTCTCAAAACCCCCTCCAAATTTATTCTATTATGCATAACCTCTCTTCTCTCAAGAATTTTTTTATTTGCAGGACACTCAGTCCTAAGCTCCTGCGCTTCTTCTTCTTCAGACTCCGATGTTTCTTTGCGTTCACGAAACAGAACTTACCTCAGCCTCCTGCCCTCCTATCAGAACCCCCCTGAGCGAACTCAGACTCTCCAAGAGTACAAAGATGCAATCTTAAGGTGTTTATTGCAAAATTTTTGTCTGGGCTTGTGAGTTTTGCTTTTGGTTTTTGATTGGTTTTGTGTATTTTTCCATAAATGTTCAGGTGATAATAGCAAATTTTTTGTTTGGGTTTGTAGATTTTGCCTTTGCTGTTGATGGGTTTTCTGTAATTTTTGTAATATTAAGGTGTTTATTCCGAAAATTTTAGTTGGGTTTGTAGATTTTTCCTTTGATGTTGATGGGTTTTGTGTAATTTTTTTGTAAATGTTAAGGTATTTAATGCATTTTTTTTGGTTTGTAGATTTTGCCATTGTTGTTGATGGGGTAAGATGTTTGTTGTAAAATTTGTTAGCTATGTTGTGGGAGAAAATATAATTTTGCCTTCATGAATAGTTCCACGTGGACTAGTGTCATGAGTAGTAAAAGGTTTAAATTGCTTCACCTCTTATTGGACTTTGAATAGTATTTTGGGCTTTGTATTGTTTGGGTTTTACATAACACATGCGCGTGCCACGCCTTTTGTTTTCCAAACTTTTATTTTGCATGTTTTACATGTTTTTCTTGGCAATTAAAACGTGCGTAACGATAATACAATTATGGGGAACGTTACGAAAATTATGATGAACGTTACCAGGTTTTCTACAATGGCTAAGGCTCTCAACCCCTATATAAACAACCCTTCTCATTCTCGGATGACACACAACATCGAAGGCTTTCTCTTCTCTTCTTTCCTCTGTGATAAAACAAGAACTCTCTCTCTCTCTCTCTCTCTCAAAATTTTAGCTATTATTTAATTTCTATTATGGGCAACCATTTTCATCTGAGCAGAAGCTCTATCACTCTCGCTCGAGTACAGAGACCGGTCGATTTTGGGGGGTTTACCGTTAGGGAAGAGAGGATCATCTGCGCTAGAGCGATAGGCGGATTCTTAATTTTCTAGGATAGTGTTTACACGACCGCTTCCAATCAGGACAGATTTTTTGATAACTTTTATTTTCGGATTTTATGCATGCTAATATTACTTTATTTTGATTCTTGTCTAACAATCTAGAAGATTAAGGTTGTAGCTGTTATTTTAAAATCCCGGGGAAAAATAATATTAAAAGTTACTGTTCATTTGAACAGGGAAAAATTTTCAGCGACTGTTTATTAAGAAAGTAATTTTACTGTTTATCCGTGAAATTTATGATTACTATTCATCCAAAAAAAATTTAAAAAAGCATTATTGTTTGTTCATCTAAATTTTCTGTTGCTCTTCATTTAAAATTATTATTTTATTGTTCATAAATTAATAAAAAATCAATTATTCTTGCTATCTACTGTTTTAGAATCATATTTATATACTTTGTTCATTTCTTTTACTAGCTCATTAATAATTTTGCATCAAACTCATCCTTTAAAGTCATAATCTCCAAATTAACTAGTGAGTGGTATTGACAAAACCTTTTTATTCTATCAGATTTCAATTACATAGACTACTTGACTTTAAATCAGACTTATGGCTAATATTGACCATTCCAAGAGTATCAAACCTGAGAAGTTCACCGGAGCTAACTACAAACGGTGGGCTAATCAGATGAGATACTGGCTCACTACCCTAGGCATGTTATCTGCTATAGACACTCTTGATTCTTTTTTAGTGGTTCTCAACCCTTAACTCTCTATCCTGAACGACATACTCCTTCCACTTTTGCTTCTGGAGCTAGTTCCTTCTCTAGTCATATGAAACCAGAATAAATAAACTATCATTGTTGCCATAGGATTCTTAGTGTACTTGCGGACAACATTTATGACATATATTATGAGTTCAAAAGTGTTAAAGACCTATGGAATGCTCTTGAGACAGAATATGGCTATGATGATACCGAAATTCTACATTTCACCTCCTCTTCCTTCAATAAGTTCATGATGGTTGATGACAAACCCATAAATGAACAAATTCATGAATTCCAAGATTTTCTTCGTCATCTCCAATCAAAGGGAAACTCCTTTACTGATGACTTTAAAGTTTCCTGTTTGATTGGTAAACTCCCTCCCTCCTGATCTAGATTCGCTGGAGATCTCCGACACAAGTAAGGAGATCTAACCTTAACTGAAGCCCTCAAGGCTAATCGTATTGAAGACCAGCATAGGTAAAATTCCAAAGCCAAGACTGAAATGAAAGATAAAGTGAACTTGGTAAAGGATAAGCCTAAATCTAGGAATTTCAAACCCAAGGGGAATAAATTCAAGAAAAACCAATAATTCTTCAACAAATCCAAATCCAATCACAATCCTTTCAGCCATAAGTCTGATGAAAAGTTCTGCTATGTCTGTGGTAGAACCAACCACCTGTCTCCCAACTGCTTCTATCAGAAGAAGGAACCAGCCAAACCTGTTTCAAAAGGAAATTGATCTAACAAAGTTAATATGATTGAAGAAATCCAAATTCCTTCAGGTTAGCTTCTTTATCCTATCTTGTAAATTCTCTTACTTCTTCCACCAATTTGTATTTGAATTCTGGAGCTAATATTCACGTTTACAATGATCGCTCTTGGTTTTCAACTTACTAGAAATCACGTGGAGGAAGCATAAGTTTAGCAGATAACTCTACCAAATAAATAATAGGAAGTGGATATATAGAGCTCACCATGACCTCTGAGAAAGCTCTAAATTTGTAAGGCATTCATCGTGTTCCTTCTCTCCGCCGTAACCTAATGAGTGAATCTCTTCTCCTTAGAGCTGGCTATAAAATTGTAAAAAAAATCTAATAAATTTGTGATTACAAAGAACAATGTATTCATAGGAAAATATTTTATTTGTAATGACCTTTTCAAACCCAATGTAATTAATTCCAGATCTAATGAAATTTTTGAGTCTTCTGTTGTACAAATTGTTGAGTCTTGTGATGTTTGGCATGAACGACTTTGATATGTCAATTTTCAAACCTTACAAATAATGATTAAGTTAAACCTTATTCCTAAACCTTCTCGTGATCCCTCATCTAAGTATGAGATTTGTGTTTAAGGGAAACACACTAAAAAACCCATCAAGTCTATAACTAGAAACTCTGAATCCTTGAATTAATTCATAGTGATGTGTGTGACTCGAACCGAGTTCTCACCTGAGAGGGTAGGAGATATTTTGACTTTTATAGACGATCACTTTAGATATTGTTACACCTATCTTTTCAAAACTAAAGATGAAGTTTTAAATAGGTTTAAGGTGTATAAAACTGAATCTGAGAACCAACTTGACAGAAAGATGAAGATTTTAAGATCTGATCGTGGGGGGAGTATACCTCAAATGAAATGACTAAATATTGCTAAGAACACGATATTATTCATGAGGTAACTACTCCCTATACACCACAGTCTAACGGGATAGCTGAATGAAAGAACAATCCCTAATGGACATGGTGAACAGTATGTTACTCGGTTCAGGAGTACCTGAAAATCTTTAGGATAAAGCTCTTCTTTCAGCCTGCTTCATTCTCAATAGAATTCCTCATAAACATTATGATATAACTCCTTATGAATATTGGAAGGGGAGAACTCCTAGTCTGAACTTCTTTCGGGTTTGGGGTTGCTTAGCTAAGGTAGCTATTTTCAAACCTAAGAAGAGAAAAATTGATTCTAAGACTGTAGATGTTGGTTTTATTGGATATACACTAGATAGCAACGTTAACAGATTTCTAGTCATTAACTCTGAAATCAGTGATATATCCAACAATACTATCATTAAAGCAAGAGATGCAGTCTACTTTGAAAATATCTTTCCTTTTAAATCCAAAATCTTAGAAAATCCTATATCATCTCTTCTTTCTAATCAACCATCTTCTAGTTCTTCTGAGCCTCTTGATATTGAACCTCAAAGAAGTAAAAGAGGTAGAATTCAAAAGAATTTTGAAGAAGATTTTTTTACCTTTCTTGTTGAAGGTTGTAGGCGTCTAAAAATACATGTAGGTTCCCATATACGGCTCGAGACGAAGGGGAGACAATAAATATCATCATTCAAGTCGAGAAGATTTACTCGAGCGGCCCGCGTACTCATCGGCCACCACCAAGTGGCCCATACGCTCAACGACCCCCGGAATGACGAACCAAGTGTCCCGTACGCTCACCGGTTATTTCTAATTGGTCCGCGCACTCATTAGCCAGTTCCAAGTAACCCACGCATTCGCGGGCCATCAGAACGACAAGCCAAGTGACCTGCACATTCGTCGATCATCGTCAAGTGATCCGCACATTCATGAAACATACGAAGCGAATCGAGGAAGCGTATCAGTCAACGAAATGATGAAATACACATAAACGACGGAACAAGTCAAACCTTGGAAAACCAAGAAAGCCCCTGGCGGGCGAGTCGCGTCAAAATAACCCAACCAGACCAGTGGCTCGACCATGGGCTGAGCCACCAAATGGTGGCTTGGCGGCCGAGCCATCATTTGGTGACTCGGCCAAGGCCGAGCCACCAAGTGGCGATTCGGACAGTTCTGATCCAAGATTAGTTTTGTTTTAATTTTCACGGATTCTTTCAGGATTTGTTTGTTTATGGGTGTCCCAACTGATCTGATACTATGGTTATATAGTTTTTAACTGAAGATAAAGAGGAATCTATCATTTTTATCTAAAGACCCGCATCCGAGGCCTATAAATATGAGCTTAAGGCCTCCATTTTACTGATCTGGAGATCAAGAGGGCGAAACGCTGTCGAATTGGAGAGTGGAGCCATGAATTTACAGTAAGGGTTAGCAGATCTTGACGATCTCCTGTGCATAAAGAGTGAAGTTCGAGAGATCCGAGACTCGTCCCCTATCCGTCCGGATTTAAGCTTAGTCTTAAATCTCGAGAAGAGCCGTGATCTCGCTTGGTCGAGATCATCGTTGCAGCAATTACTTCCTTTGTGAAGTGAGAGCTTTGATTATTTATCTGTCAATCAGATCTGATCTGCGACAGTCCATAGATATTAACGTCCCCGGCACAGGCAAAGTTCCCACGCAAGCAGTGGGTGCTAAACGTTTGTTACGCTGTTTGACAAGAGTAGTATCTTTTGTATTTTTATTGTATAAGGAGATCTTATAAAAAAAGTCAACTTTTTTATTTGAGTTTATTGTAAACGATTAAAGTTGTAATAGATTCAATCACAATAAAAACAATAATTTTTGACCCAAACAAATGTGAGCCAAGATCCTTTAAGGAAGCAATGGATTCATCTGAATCTCCTTTCTGGAAGGAAGTCATTGATAATGAAATCAAATCTATCATGGAAAATCATACTTGGAGATGCACCGACTTACCTCTAGGTTTTAAACCTGTTGGTTGTAAGTGGATATTCAAGAAGAAACTTAGAGCTGATGGTTCTATTGATAAATATAAAGTTAGATTAGTAGCTAAAGGCTATACTCAGCAAAAGGACATTGGTTATTTGGACACATATTCTCCTGTAGCCCGAATCTTAACTATACGAGTATTATTAGCCTTTGTTGCTATCCATAAGTTGACCATACATTAGATGGATGTCAAGACTGCTTTTCTAAATGGTTATTTAGATGAAAAAATCTATATGCACCAACCTAAAAACTTTATTGCCAAAGGTCAGGAAAACAAAGTCTGCAAATTTGTTAAATCTTTGTATGGTCTTAAACAAGCTCCTAAACAATAGCACCAGAAATTTAACAGAGTCATTACACAATATATATTCACTGTGAATGAACACGATAAGTGTGTCTATTCTAAAGTGATAAATAGTGACTATGTCATCCTCTATCTCTATGTTGATGATATTCTTATCTTTGGAACAACTCTTAAAGAAATCCTAAAGATTAAGGATTATCTCTCCAAGAACTTTGACATGAAAGACTTAGGTCTTGCAGACATGATACTTGGAATAAAAATTACTAGAGACACTAGAGGAATATCCTTGAGTCTTTCTCATAGTATTGAGAAAATACTGATCAAATTCAATTTTCATAACTTTAAACATGTTTCTACACCTTATGACTCTTATATATCTTTGAAAAAGAATAGAGGTGAACATGTCTCCTAACTGAAGTATTCTCAGCTAATTGAATCTCTCCTATACATATCCAACCAAACTAGACCCGATATAGCTTATGTTATAGGGAGACTGAGCCGGTATACTAGCAACCCTAGCAAAGATCATTAGGTTACCTTACAGAGAGTATTTAAATACTTAAAAGGAACAGTTGACTATTGCTTGACTTACACTGGGTACCCTGATGCTATAGAAGGGTATAGTAATGCTAACTGGGTCACGAATTCTAACAGTGTAAAGTCTACATCTGGATATGTATTCCTTTTTGGTGGTGCTGCTGTATCCTGAAAATCCTGTAAACAAACAGTAATTGTCAGGAGCACCATGAAGTCTGAATTGATTGTACTTGTACCACTTGCACAGAAACAAAATGGTTAAAAGATCTACTCTCTTGACTTCCTTTGGTCCTTAAACCCTCTCCTCCAATTTCCATTCACTTTGATTCTAGATCCACCATAGAGCTTCTAAAGCAAGTACATGTAAATAAAAAACTTAACAGATATATTCAAATAAGATATAAATCTGTACAACGCCTACTAGCCAAAGTTATGATTCTAGACTTTGCAAAGTCTAAAAAGAATCTTGCAGACCTTTTGAATAAGGGTTTATCCAGGAGTGTGGCTCTGAATTCATCGAGGGAGATGGGGTTAAGCCCATAAGTGAGGTCACTGACAGCGGGAACCCAACCTTTATTTAGAGACGCAGTCCCAATGTAGGTTCAATATAGTAGGAACAAGCTGGACTAGTGACATTCGTGTGGAGCATCGACCTAGATATAATAATATATCATTATAGAAGCATTTGTTGCTTCCCCTTCTCTATGGTGACAATGCTCTTATGATAAATCTGGTTAGGTTGAGTTTTACTCTTAATAAGTCCAACGCGTGTATTACGGAGGGTATGATATCCAGCTGTAGTACCATTGGAGGACTTATCTACGTGAGAGGAATCGTGATGGCCGTAGTTAGGGGGAGCTGGGCTAATCCTTAAAAACTCTCATGAGTCGATTATTGTGAGCATGATCTTTAACGATCAACCCATTTTGCTCAATAGATAAAGACGTATTGTGTGTGTGTGTTTTCGTCACACCTGATACAATGGGTCTAATTCAAGGCCTAGTCCATTATGTCCCTCAGGTTGCGATGAACTTACTAAGGAAAGGTTCAATGCCGAAAGCTACATATCCCGAATTCAGGATACGAAAGGTTGTCCAACCTATATTTGTTTTGTGATTTATTAATTTATTTATTAATTTTTATGTTTTCAGTCAAATATTACCTTTTGGGGGGACTGTTAGCTATATTGTGGGAGAAAAGATAATTTTACCTTCATGAATAGTTCCACATGGACTAGTGTCATGAATAGTAAAGGGTTTAAATTGTTTCACCTCTTATTAGGCTTTGAATAGTGTTTTGGGCTTTGTATTATTTGGTCTTTACATAACACACACGCGCTTGCCACGCCTCGCCACGCCACACGCGCACGTCTTTTATTTTCCAAACCTTTATTTTACACGTTTTACATATTTTTCTTGGCAATTAAAACGTGTGTAACGAGTATACAATTATGGGGAACGCTACGAAAATTATGACGAACGTTACCGGGTTTTCTGCAACGACTAAGACTCTCAACCCCTATATAAACAACCCTTCTCATTCTTGGATGACACACAACATCGAAGGCTTTCTCTTCTTTTCTTTCCTCTGTGATAAAACAAGAACTCTCTCTCTCTCTCTCTCAAAATTTCGGCTATTGTTTAATTTCTATTCCGGGCAACCATTTTCATCTGAGCAGAAACTCTGCCACTCTCGCCTGAGTACAGAGGCCGACCGATTCCAGGGGTTTTTACCGCTAGGGAAGAGAGGATTATCTGCGCCAGAGCGATAGACGGGTTCTTAATCTTCTAGGGTAGTGTTTACACGACTGCTCCCGATCAGGCTAGATTTTTTGATAACTTTTATTTTCGGATTTTATGCATGCTAATGTAACTTTGTTTTGATTCTTGTCTAACAAAATTAATTTGGCCTTTGTTGTTGATGGGTTTTGTGTAATTTTTGTAGGCATAAGCCTAGCGACTGGATTGAGGCAGTCCGTCAGCTAAGAGTGGAGGATCATCATTTTCCGACGGTGACGACGTTACTTTTGGTGGGGCCGAAAGGATCGGGGAAGAGCTCGCTGATTAATAGGATTTCTATGGTTTTTGAGGAGGACAAGTTTGCGCCTGTTAGGGCACAAGTTTTTAGTGAGGCCAACTATCTCTGTTTTTTTTTTCACTTCAATTAGAAATAGTCTTTTAATTGATGTTTTTCATAGTTATTTATATTGACATAGAATCATCCTGTTTATTTTTCATGTATATAATCATCGATTATATACAACACGATCTTTTTTTTCGTTGTATCATGTCATTGCCTTGCACCAAAGTAATGATCAACGTGTGATGAAAAAGGCAATGCTTATTAAGAAAATCTATGAAGCACTTCTATTGAAGATAAAAGGAGAGAAAATTAATCAGGATACTTTGGTTATGTACAATAGAAGCCACTAAACGCATCAGTTAGGAGGAGTGACAACCTAACGGATGATATGACCCAAAGAATGTGACTCATATGTCCGAGCCCAAGATTTTGGGACAAATGTTTTGTTGTTGTTTTCATTTATTTATGTAGCTGACGCTTTTACTCTCTATTTATTTGTTCATTTTAAATGAGAGAACGACTTTATTTTTGTTTAATTTTATCATTTATCATGTTTATTTGTTGGTTCTCGGAAAATTTTCTTCAGATTTTGGCATGTAGCCATCTTGTTTATTTTGCATGAACATAAAATCACACTGCTCTTTGTAGGCGTCAAAAAATGCTAATAGATATCCCAAACATAAAGAAGATCACTCAAAATCACAAGAATTGATCTCTCAAAACAGATATGAACTGTCTTGCCAGCGAGACAGTCTTAACTGTCTCGCTGAGCGAGACAGTCTTTACTGTCTCGCAGCGAGACAGTCTTCACTGTCTCGCCAGCGAGACAGTATTGAAATGGTCAAGAACCACCTTGTAAACCGCTATACACGTGTCCATTAACTGCCAAAGGACGTGGGAAACATCATGGGCGAAAATCACGTGAATAACTGCCAAAATAACGGAGTTTGAAACGTGGGAAGGCAGTTACAGCGAGAAACTACCAAGAATATTCGTTTTCCGAGACAGTATTTACTGTCTCGTTGGGCGAGACAGCAAATTTACTGTCTCGCTGGGTGAGACAGCAAACACTGTCTCGGCCAACGAGATAGTAAACACTGTCTCGCCGTACTAATTCTGTCTTTCGTTGAGTTTTTTCAGTTATGTACCCCGGAGGCTATAAATACCCCCCCTAGGGTCACTTCTGACGGGGATCGAGCACTTGTTAGAGCATTCCAGAGCAGAGAGAGCAGAGATTTCAGCAATTCCTTGAGTTCAAGCTTTGACTTGATCTTAAGAAGAACGACCAACTTACTTTGATAAGATCCTTGTTTCAAATTCTCACTTCGATAAACGAAGGTAGAATCATTAAGCCCCCTCTTCACGATCTGTGATTCGGCGGTCCACGAGCTAACGCGCTCCCGGCACAGGCAAAGTCCCACAAAAGCAGGAGTTGATAAACAATTTCTGTGTTATTTTCTCGAGAGTTGTATTTTTGCTTATTCTCATTGTAATTTTCTGTAAACAATTGAAGTTTAATGGAATCAACAATGGAAACAACTTTAGCTGAAAACAAACTGGCGAGCCTTAGTTGATGTTGGTATTGTGACGCCGAAGCCAAAGGAGAAGAAGGTGGGCGCAAACGCAGTCTCTATTAGCTTTGGATCGGTTCCTTTGTCCTGGTTTCAAGCCGAACCAGTGTCAAAGGTTAAGATGCAAACCATCAATGATGACCCTCATGGACAGCGCCAAAAAGGACTAGTGTCACACACGACCCCTAACGGCGAAATCCTTTGGGTTCATCCGGATTTGCTTGAAGATGAACAGTGGACGACATCCACGTCGAAGAAGAAATCAAAAGGCAAGGGAAAAGAGAAGTCCTGTTACGGAGCCTCAGCGATTCCTGAGAAAGACGACGAGGAGATAGCAGCTTCACCACTTTCTGATGAAGAGCAGGAAGTTTTCGCTACAAGGGGTGGAAACGAATACCATTACCAGTACCCTGAAACTTCTAATCCAAACGGTAAAACTCTTGTAGAACTGGGGGTGGTTACAACTCCACCCATAGTAACCGAGAAACCTCAAAAAGTTGTTAAGCAGAAAGAGAAGGAACCTCAACCCAAAGAAGTTCAACTTCCGAAGCAGCCTCGTTTCAATCGACCGATTGGACGAGACAAACCGGAAAGCTCAAACACTCCATACCGCTTCGACGTCATGACTCAGTTAGCAGATATCCCAGCAAGGATCACGCTATACGAGTTGTTGCGCCTCTCGAAAGAAACTAGGGAAGCTTTATAAGAAGCTTTGGCTAATTCTGAAGTATTCCTCACTCAGATCAAGCCAACTCCTGAAGAGCCAAAGTCATCAGTGCAGCACTGCAATCTAGCAGCCACCAAATTTCCTTGCATAGCTTTCACAAAAGAAGATATGCAAGTCAGGAATTCGAAGCATGACAGACCGTTATATTTTACTGGATATATCGGTTCGAGCGTTGTCAACCGGATTCAAGTCAATCCGGGTTCCGCTGTTAGTATCATGCCGCTTCGGTTGATGTACCACCTCGGAATTCCCGCCAGCAAGTTAGCCTCCACAGGAACGGTCATCTACGGGTTCAATACTAGTGGATCAAGACCGTTGGGAAAAATCCGGGTGAAGTGTCAACTCGGAGATTTAAGGTCTGAAGTCACCTGCTATGTGATCGATGCGGAGACTTCCTATAACTTACTGTTGGGTCGTCCATGGATCCACGGTAATCTTATAGTTCCCTCCACCCTCCATCAGTGTTTGAAGTATGTCGACACTAATGAGGAGGTCAAGACGGTGGTCGCGGATAAGCAACCATTCAAGGGGTTAGAAAATTACTTTACTGACTCCCTTCTTTATGGTGCTGAGTCCGATACTGAACCATCGGCCCATAGCACGGACAGCGGAGAAGAAGCTGATACCGAAGCTGGGCTCGATTATAGTGAAGGTCTTGTATTAAATAACATTGAACCTCTTGTAATCGATCTTGACGGTGATGAATCGTCGGACGAAAGTTATAACTGGCAACTTGCCGATGAGGTAATAAATAATGATTTAGAGTACTCTCCTTGTCTTGATAATGTAATGCAGGAATTGTATGACAATCCTAATCTACACATGCCACTTCGTTCGTCTTGCACGACGACGAAATATCTGCAAAATTCAGCCGGGACAATAGTGATCCTACCCGCAAAGACAGGGGGTGAGAAAGAAATAATCTTTGGAAAAGGGGATCCATCCCCGACTCCTGATCTTTTCTTGGACAGCAACTCGGACGATGAAGTGCCGGGGCAACATTTCTCTCGGTATAGTTCACAAGCAAATGGTTGCATGAGAAGGCAAGGATATAACCTCTTGCTCGGTGAGGGTCTTTATTTTGGTCAAGGTGTCAGGGTTCCACCCCGTTCTACCTATGTACCAAAAGGAAAACCGGATAATTATTACACTAAAAAAAGCGGTCTAGGTTATGCTTCGTCATCTGATGACGAATTGTAAGGACCATGAAATTTTGATACTAGTTAAAATAATTTTTTGGTATTTTAAAATATTTAATTATGATTTTTAAAAGAGTATTTGTATTTTTCTCAATTTCCTACAATTTTCTATGATTTAAAAATCTGATTTTTATATTTATTTAAATGGTTTTAATATTTATAAATTTATTTTGTGCGGTCAAAATTCCTAGAATTTATTTGTTGTGTTATCGGTACTATTACGTAATATTTTAAGTAATATATTGTATTATTAATATTATTACAAATTATTTCATAGTATTATTAATTACGTGTTTTGGTATAATTTATTATATTATTTCTATTGTAGCATATTATCTATCATATTAGTATAACTAGTACGTTT
>BQKN01066957.1:0-38783 GCA_022839385.1 Asparagus kiusianus
GATTGTCATCTCAACTCGGAATTGTGAAGGCTTGAAGACTTGGACACTCGGATTCGATTCTTGGCGAGCACCCGCACCAAACAAGGCAGGAGTTCGAAGGGATCTAATCCTCAGATCTACGTAGTTTTACTCCGGATCTAAGCTTGGTTCTTAGATCCCGAGATTCGAGCGGTCGTTTCCTTGGTGAAACGATCCCTCCCGGCTATTATCTCCTTGGTGGGATAATACCCGTTATACCACGTAGATCTGTTCGGATCGAGATTGCGCGGTGGTCCACGGCAAACAACCCCGGCACAGGCAAACAACCCACAAAGCGAGTGACCGTATAACAGGAGCTCGCGATCTGTTCGTTAAATAAGGAAAGTTGTAATTTTTCTTTGTTTTCTTTGATTTTCATTGTAACCGGCTTTTATAAAAAGACCGGATCTTTGTAAACGCAAAAAGTTGTTAACTAAGATAGCAATGACATCGTCAATGAAGAAGAGTTTGATTTTTCCCGCGAACAACCGACAGCGGGTTATTGGGCCGAATCTATTTCCTTGTCTATTTTGGTTTAGGGTTTTATATATAAATAGAAATATGTTTTGTTGGGGTTTTGCATCAGAGAAAAGAGAGTTATTTGAGCACTTTGAGAGGGAGATTATTGAGAGTGAGTGAGATCTTGTTGGTTAGGGTTATTATGATTGTTTGAGAGTTGTAACTCATTGTATTTCTCCTCCATATAATGAAGTCTCCACATCCTCTCCCCGTGGACGTAGGCAATTTGTTGAACCATGTAATTCTCAGTGTTTGCATTGATTTTGGTAGTTCTATTGTGGATTGCACACATTGTGATTCTCCGTGCATTGCTTACCGACTCGTTGTGAATTTTGTGCACGCTTCCGTCGAGCGCAACAATTGGTATCAGAGCCGGATTTTAGATCTAGGGTTTGATTTGGGTGGAGGAAAACTCGGTGTTGGAAGCTTGGATCTTGGAGATCTAGGTTTCGGTGGAGATAGCGTTGTGGAGTTGCCTTTGAAGATCTCATCTTCCTCGTGTGGTTGGGAGATTGTTTTGGAATCCTATCTAGGATTTAATTTTGGGTGATTTCTCAACTCTATCAATTTTGAATCTTTCCTCTACAATTTGGAGTTAGTAAGTAATGGTAGGAGAAAGTGGTGAAAGTAGCAAGGCTGCGTCGAGTACAATTTAGGATGCACTTCAGAATACAAAGATTAGTGTTCTGAAGTATGACGAAAAAATTAACTTTGGGTTATGGATGAGTGATGTGCGGGATATGTTGAATGCTCAAAACTTGGAAGAGATTATAATGACTCATGAGAGACAAACTAAATATGATGAGGCGATATGGGACAAGATGAATCGAAATACTTGTGGGGGTGATCAGGTCTTGTTTAGAATAAGAGTTGAAATATGATGTTATTGGCGTGACGTCTGTGATGAAGATGTGGGAGATTCTCAATAATAAGTATTTTACGAAGAGTGTTGAGAACCAGTTGCACTTGCTACGGAGATTATTCAGATTCCAGATGTCCAGGGGTACCTCACTTGCAGATCATGTGAACAACTATACAAAGTTATTATCGAACTTGGCGAATATTAATGAGAAGATATCGAATGAGTACAAGGCAATCATTTTGTTAGGCTCATTACCTGATGAGGATTTTGACACCTTTATACTCACATTATTGAATGATAGATCTTCTATCACATATAGTGAAGTGACTATCGCATTGACAAATTTTGATTTGAGACGAAAGGATAAATAGTCTTCCAGAGTTAGTAATTCAGGAGAAGCCTTGTCGACAAGAGGAAGGAGTCCCTATCCTAGAGGTGGTAATCAAGGCAGGTCAAAGTCAAGAGGCCACTATCAAATTGTGAAAACCAGTGTGTTTTCTGCAAAGAACAAGGACATTGAAAGAGAGATTGCCCGAAGCTGAGAGAGAAGGACAATAGTAAGAAGAATGGCCCGAAGGCTAGTGAGGTGAATGTTGCTAAGAGTGGTAATGATTTTGATGATTCATGCTTTTCTCTATTAATTACTCCAGAGATTAACCATGTGGAAGTATCGAATTGGATGCTGGATTCTGGTACTACTTATCATGTGACTCCCCGGAGAGATTGGTTTGCATATTTTGAGAAACTCAATAGGGTTGTGGTGATGAGAAACGATCAGTCCTGTGGTATTTTTGGGATAGGTACCGTCAGGATTCGGATGCATGATAGAGTTGTTAGAGAACTGAATGAAGTAAGATTTGTTTCTCAGCTGAAGAAGAAACTTATTTCTGTTGGAGCTTTGAAGGCAAAAGGATTCAAGGTAACTTTTGAGAATGTTGTAGCCAAAGTTACTAAAGGATCATTGGTGGTGATGAAAGCGGCCACAACAAAAATCTATTATCTGAAGGGAAGTATTGAGATTGGCCAGGTAGCTTCAGCAGTTTCAGAGGCGGATGCTAGCAGACTTTGGCACTTCAAACTTGGGCACGCAGGGAAAATATCACTACAGGCATTATGCAAATATGGATTATTGAAAGGAGCCAAGTGTGGGAAAATTAAATTCTGTGAGCACTGTATTCTTAGCAAGAAGACTAAAGTGAAGTTCGAGATAGTCATTCATAGGATAACCGTCATCTTGTACTACGTGCACATGGATGTATGGGGTCCCACCAAAACAGCATCACTTGGTGGTCGACGTTGGTTCGTCACGTTTGTAGATGACTATTCTAGGCATTATTTGATGTACATCATGAAGCAGAAAAGTGAAGTCCTAGAGATATTTGTAGAGTGGAAGAGAAGATTGGAACTACAGACAATGAGAAAGATCAAGATGTTAAGATCCGACAATGGTGAAGAGTACACATCAGACCCCTTTCAGCAGCTATATCAAGACGAGGGCATAGAGAAATATTTCACAGTTAGTCATACACCGCAGAAGAATGGGGTGGCAGAGAGGTTAAATCGGACTTTACTGGAGAAGATCCAATGATTGTTATCTCAGAGTGGTTTATCGAAGATTTTTTGGACTGAGGCACTTACATATGCGAGCCACTTTATTAATAGGCTGCATTCATCTGCGATAGAGTGAAAGACTCCTATGGAGATGTGGTTGGGAGAACCAGCACACGACTATGATCAGCTCAAGGTTTTTAGGTGCCCTGTATTTTATCATGTCAAAATTGATAAATTAGAATCGCGAGCTAGAAAGGCTATATTTATAGGTTTCAAACGTGGTGTGAAAGGATACAAGCTTTGGAATCCAATTGAGAAGAAGATTGTGTTGAGCAGAGATGTCACATTTTATGAGGCTTCAGTCCTGAAGTCTCCTAGCTCTCATCAGGTGGAGAGCACCCCGACAGGAGACATCATATGTTGTGAAGATTGATGCACCTCCACAGAGTCCAGATAGGATCCTATCCATTAAAGTGCCGACTGAGGTGATGCTAGGCGAGCGCAGTGATGATTTGGAGGATACAGGTACAACAGAATAGGATCAGGGATAGATGGCTTAGGTTCAGGATTCTATTATAGTTCGGAGACCTAGGAGAGACATACGTTTGCCAGCATGGTATACAGATACAGTGGTTGCTTATGCACTTCCGGTGGAGAGTGTCGATAAGATGGTTCCTACTACCTTTAGCGAGGCTGAAAAGAGTTCAAGGGCTGATATGTGGTAGGAAGCTATGCGGGAAGAGATGAAGTCTCTTCAGAAGAATGACACATGGGAGTTTGTCGAGCTTCCAAAAGGGCGGAAGGCGATTGGTTACCAATGGGTGTATACCAAGAAGGAGGGCATTCAGGGCACTCCAGTGAGGTTCAAAGCTAGGTTGGTAGCGAAGGGTTATGCATAGGAAGAATGTATTTATTACAATAAGGTCTTCTCTCTGATGGTGAAGCACTCTTCTATTTGGATCTTACTAGCTTTGGTGGCACAGTATGGTTTGGAATTGGATTAATTGGATGTGAAAATAGCATTTCTTCATGATGATCTTGATAAAAAAAATTTATATGACTCGGACCATTGGGGTTTCGAGCTGCAGGGAAGGAAAATTTAGTTTGTAGATTGAAGAAGTCGTTATACGGGTTGAAGCAATCTTCAAGACAGTGATATAGGTGATTCGATGGGTTTATGATCAGTAAATCATATATTAGGAGCCAGTTTGATCTTTGTGTGTACTATCACAAGCTTCATGGAGGTGCGTATATTTATTTGTTGTTTTATGACGATGACATGTTGGTTGCTTTCATTTCCAGATCCGTGATAGATAAATTAAAGATACAGCTTTCTAGCGAATTTGAGATGAAGGATTTAGGTGAAGCAAAGCGCATTTTGGGGATGGAGATCAATAGAGACAAAGATCAAGGCATAATTTTTTTAACACGGGTGGCTTATTTGAAGAAGGTGTTACAGCGATTTAATGTTAGTATGGAGACGAAACCAGTCAGGGTACCTTTGGGAGCCCATTTAAAGCTTTCAGCTGATCTTTTACCAAAGTCAGTTGAAGATGGAGAGTTGATGTCGAAGACTCCTTATGCAAGCGCAACGAAAAGTTTAATGTACGCAATGGTATGTACGAGACCGGATATATCACAGGCACTTAGCATGGTTTCACGATACATGCATGACCTAGGTCCCAGTCATTGGGATGCCGTGAGGTGAATTTTGAGGTACATTCGATGTACTCTCAATGTTGGTTTGATGTTTGAGCAGGACACTAGTGGTGGGCAATTGTGCATTAGATACGTCAATTCAGACTATGCTGAAGATTTGGATAAGCGCCAGTCGACAACAGGGTATGTGTTCACTTTGACCAGTGTGCTGGTGTGTTGGAGATGCACCTTGCGGTCTACAGTTGTTTTGTCGATGACAGAGGCAGAGTATTTGGCGATCATAGAGGCTATTAAAGACGCAATTTGGCTTCAAGGACTTTTGGATGATCTTGGTGTTTCGCAGCGATCTGTCGTCATTCATTGTGATAGCATGAGTGTTATCTATTTGGCGAAGAATCAAGTTTTTCATACAAGGACGAAACACATCGATGTTCGCTATCACTTCGTCCGAGATGTTCTTGAAGATGGGGATATAGAGCTTGTGAAGATCCACACAAAAGACAATCCAGTAGATATGCTCACGAAGGTGGTCCCTAGCAGCAAATTCGATCACTGTAGAAACTTATTGCGGATTTGTGCTTGTTAAGGTCTGTCGGGGCCATTTGGATGAACTATGAGCGGGTTGATTCCTTAGGTGAGGGGGTACGTTGGCAACCACATTGGTACAGCCAGATTTGTGAGACGACGCATTGGTGCTCGTGTTGATATCGGCTCGGTTTTGGGAGCACTGAAAATATTCATATTATATTTATATGTATATATTATTTTTTTTATTTTATTTCCTTTTTTTATGCAAATCCAAAAATTCCTCAATTATGATGGGATGATCCCTTGAATCAAAGAATGATCAATAATATTTGCCGAGATGGAGAATTGAAAGATTCAATTAGTGAAGTATAGAGAAAAACATGCATGCATAGCAGCAGGACCATCGGTCGAATGATAACAATGATCAGTCGACCGATAACATACCATCGATAACAATGATCAGTCGACCGACAACGGGCACACTGCAGGAACCGAAAAATACCATTGGACAGTCGACCGATGTGCCTTGTCGGTCGACCGATGAACACCTACCAGTCGACCGATGAATTCTTATCAATCGGCCGATAGCGGGTTATTAGGCCGAATCTATTTCCTTGTCTGTTTTGGTTTAGGGTTTCATATATAAATAGAAACACGTTTTGTTGGGGTTTTGCATCAGAGAAAAAAGAGTTATTTAAGCATTTTGATAGGGATATTATTGAGAGGGAGTGAGATCTTGTTGGTTAGGGTTATTGTGATTGTTTGAAAGTTGTAACTCATTGTATTTGTCCTCCATATAGTGAAATCTTCTCATTCTCTCCCCATGAACGTAGGCAATTTGCCAAACCACGTTATTCTCTGTGTTTGCGTTGATTTTGATCGTTCTATTGTGGATTGCACTCGTTGTGATTCTCTATACATTGCTTACCGACTCGTTGTGAATTTTGTGCACGCTTCCGTCGGGCGCAACTCTTTTGTTAGTTAAAGTGGAAATGAATGGTTGGATCACAAGGGAAAGACTATCTGCTGTTGAATTTTGAGCTGTGACATGACCATAAATATTTTATATGTTTAGTTTGTCAGGTCATGCTGAGTCCTGCCTCAGCAAAGCGAGGAATTGGTTATGACTTCAAGTTCAAGATCATGCTATGGCCTTTATTGGTAAAAACTTAGTGTTGCTGAGTTACAAGACCAATACCAGATACATGTAACACCAGCTACTTCTTTTGGCTTCGCTTTGGTTCCCTTGGTTATTATGATGCGAGACTTGATTTCCTGATGAACCCAACAATACCTTGCAAACACATCCAATCAGTAACCACTTAAACATGTTTTACTACAATTTGAACGTTATTCCATTTCCTGAAATCGATCTAGCATTCACCATTTTGCTCCACGTCCCACCTATTTATATTCTTTGTAGATTGACAAGACTCGATATCACTTTTTAAATAGAGAGCATAAATGTTTATATTTCTATAGTAATATTTTTTTCAGCCAAGCGTTTCTGAATAAAGAAATTTTCAAAATAACCGCAAATCTTTTTTTTTTTGAAAATAAACCCTCTTTTATTTTTATTACAGAAATAGACTCACTTTCTGGCCACGCCAGCACTGTAGCCAGAAAGTGGGTCTATTTTTTTCTAACGTCTTCCTAATTAGTCGGGGTTGCCAACCCCAACTAATTTGGACTTGTAATTTGCCAGCCAAATTAGTCGGGGTTGACAACCCCGACTAATTAGGAAGGCGTTAAAAAATTCTACTTTCTGTCCACGGTGCTGACGTGGCTAGAAAGTAAGTCTATATCTGTAATAAAAACGTAAGAGGGTCGATTTTTAAAAAAATTGGTTTGGGGCTATTTTGAAAATTTCTCCATTTCTGAATTCATTTCAAGTACACCATGAAGCAGAAAAGTGAAGTCCTAGAGATAATTGTGGAGTGGAAGAGAAGATTGAAACTGCAGACAGGAAGAAAGATCAAGACGTTGAGATCCTACAACAGTGGAGAGTATACTTCAGACCCCTTTCAGCAGCTATGTCGAGACGAGGGCATAGAGAGACACTTCACAGTTAATCATACGTCGTAGCAGAATGGAGTGGCAGAGAGGTTGAATCGGTCTTTACTGGAGAAAGTCCGATGTTTGTTATCGCACAGTGGTTTGGAAAAGATCTTTTGGGATAAGGCACTTTCATATGCAAGTCACCTCATTAATAGGCTGCCTTCATCTGCGATAGAGGGAAAAACTTCTATGTAGATGTGGTCGGGAGAGCCAGCACACGACTATGATCAGCTTAATGTTTTTAGGTGCCCTGTATTTTATCGTGTGAAGACTGATAAATTGGAACCTTGAGCTAAGAAGGCCATATTTGTGGGATTTAAGCGTGGTGTTAAAGGTTACAAGCTTTGGGATCCAATTGAGGAGAAGATTGTGCTGAGTAGAGATGTCACTTGTGACGAGGCTCCGCTCATGAAGTCTTCCAGCTCTCATTACGTGGAGAGCACCTCGACAGAGGAGACAACGTAGATGGTAGAGATTGATGCAGCTCCACATAGTTCATATGGAACCGTATCCATTAGAGTGTCGACTGAGGTGACGCAAGTCGAGCATATTGATGAGTTGGAGGATACAGGTACGACATAGCAGGATCAGGGACTGATAGCTCATGTTCAAGATTCAATTGCAGTTCGGAGACCCATGAGAGACATACGGTTACCAGCGAGGTATACAGATACAGTGGTTGCGTATGCGCTTTCGATAGAGAGTGTCGATGAGATGGTTCCTACTATATTTAGAGAGGCCGAGTAGAGTTCAGAGGCTGATTTGTGGTAGGAAGCTATGCAGGAGGAGATAGAGTCTCTTCAGAAGAATGACACATGGGAGCTTGTCAGCTTCCAAAGCGGCGTAAGGAAATTGGTTGCAAATGGGTGTATACCAAGAAGGAGGGCATTCAGGGCACTCCAGTGAGGTTCAAAGCTAGGTTAGTAGTAAAGAGCTATACATAGGAAGAAGGTATTGACTACAATAAGGTCTTCTCTCCGGTGGTGAAGCACTCTTCGATTTGGATCTTGCTAGCTTTGGTGGAATAGTATGGTTTGGAATTGGATCAATTGAATATGAAAATAGCTTTTCTTCATGGTGATCTTGATGAAGAAATATATATGACTCGGTCATTAGGGTTTCGAGCTGCAGATTAGGAAAAAGTGATGTGTAGATTAAAGAAATCACTATACGGGTTGAAGCAATCTCTGAGACAGTGGTATAAGCGGTTCGATGGGTTTATGCTTGGTCATTCGTACATTAGGAGCAAATTTGATCTTTACATGTACAATCACAAGTTTCATGGAGGTGCGTATATTTATTTGTTATTTTATGTCAATGACATGTTAGTTGCTTCTATTTCCAGATCCGCCATAAATGAGTTGAAGATACAGCTTTCGAGCGAGTTTGAGATGAAGGATTTGGGTGAAGCAAAGCATATTTTGGGGATGGAGATCGGCAAAGACAGAGATAGGGGCAGAATTAGTTTGACACAGGTGGCTTATTTGAAGAAGATTTTATAGCGATTCAATGTTAGTATGGAGACGAAGCCAGTCAGTGTACCTTTGGAAGCCCATTTAAAGCTTTCAACTGACCTTTCACCGAAGACAATTGAAGATAGAGAGTTGATATCGAAGACTCTATATGTGAGCGTAGTGAGAAGCTTAATGTATGTCATGGTATGTACGAGGCTAAATTTGTCACAGGCAGTTAGCATGGTTTCACGATACATGCACGACCCAGGTCCGGGTCATTGGGATGTCGTGATGTGGATTTTGAGGTACATTCAAGGTACTCTCAACGTTGGTTTGGTATTTGAGAGGGACACTAGTGGTGAGCAGTTGTGTATTGGTTATGTTGATTCAGACTATGCTGGAGATTTGGAAAAACGCCGGTTGACGATGAGATATGTGTTCACTTTGACCCGTGCATCGATGTGTTGGAGATACATCTTGCAGCCTATAGTGGCTTTGTCGACGATGGAGACAGAGTATATGACGATTACGGAGGCTGTTAAGGAGGTAATTTGGCTTCAAGGACTTTTGGAAGATCTTGGTGTTTCGCAGCAATCCGTTATTATTCATTGTGATAGCATGAGTGCTATCTATCTGGCGAAGAATTAGGATTTCATGTGAGGACGAAGCATATTGATGTTCGTTATCACCTCGTCTGAGATGTTCTTGAAGATGGGAATGTGGAGGATCTGAACTTGATGTTCTGGTCGGTCGACTGATGGACCCTTATCAGTCAACCGATGCACATTGATCAGTCAACTAATGAGGGATCATCAGTCGACCGATATCAAGTTACTGGGCCTGATTCGGTTTCATGGTTGGTTTTGATTTGGGTTTTGATATAAAAAGAAACATGTTTTCTAGGGTTTCTTAATCAAAGAATTTGGATTTGTTTGAGCACTCTGAGAGGGAGATTATAGTGAGGGAGTGAGAGATCTTTGGTTAGGGTTATTTTGAGTATTTGTGAGGGTTGTAACCCGTTGTTTTCTCATCCATATAGTGAAATCTCATCATTCTCTCCCCATGAACGTAGGTAATTTGTCGAACCACGTAAATCTCTGTGTTTGTGTGTGATTTTGGCTGTTCTTTTGTGAATTGCACTCATTAGTTGTTCTCCTCTCATTGCTCGACGACTCGTTTGGTTTGTTCACATGCTTCCATCATCGCTCAACAGAAGGATCACCAGCTTTTGTTCCTCAACCCTCAGTTTCAGAACGACGGAGCCCTAGTTCGAATTGTAGCATGGTTCCAACTGAGACGGATGAACAAGCACAAACCCGCAGTGGTGGGAGAACAATAAGCATAACAGAGAAGGCCAGAGAGAATACCAGATTAAGGCAACAGCAGGCAAGGATGAATACTCCAACCCCACCCAGAGGCAGGGGTAGAACTGCTGGTAGCAACAGACATTTTTAACCCTCAATTTTGGACTCTTTTGTATAGCAAGTTGACTCTTATTTTTGCACCATTTCAGGCTAGGGGTTCACGTGGTAGGGGCGGACGAGGGCCAGCGTAGCCATGACAGAATATCCAGCTAAAAAGAAAGCAGTGAGGGCATTTTTGATGCTTATGCTTACCTTTACCTGATTTTTGTAAAACAATGGCAATATTATGTTAAAGTGATGCCTCTCATTTTGTTGTGAGGAGCTAACAAGCCGTTGGTTTAAATTGTGATTTTGAGATGCAACAAGCCATGTGAGCCTATGCATCACAGTTTTTTCCCCTTTGCAGTTGTCTTTTAGAAACGTATACTAGTACGTGTTGCGCTCAACGGAAGCGGACTTAATCCACAACAAGTCGATAAGCAATGCACAAAGAACACAACGAGCACAATCCACAATATAAACAGCTAAGATCAATCGCAAACACAGAGAATTATGTGGTTCGGCAAGATGCCTACGTCCACGAGGAGAGGATGAGGAGATTTCACTATATGGAAGAGAAATACAATGGGTTACAACTCTCAAACAATCAAACTAACCCTCACCAACAAGATCTCACTACCTACACAGAATCTCCCTCTCAAAATGCTCAATCAACTCTAATTTTTGTAGCCGTCACACCCTTCTAATAAATAAACCCTAACTCTAAAACAGAATAGGAAACTGTTTTCTCGACCGACCAGGATAAGTCGACCGATATTCTCCATCGATCGACCGAACGCGTACGTGCACGGAACATGCACAAGAACAAACTTAGATCGGTCGACTGATACATCCTATCGGTCGAACGTCCAGAGGAAAATTTACAATACTAAGGGTTATATCGGTCGACTGATACATGGGGTTAGTCGACCGACTAGAGAGAGCTTTCAACAGTACGCACATTGTTTGCCCCTACTCATTCCAAAATATTCATTGTGGTATCTGTTGGTATTGAGAGTGGAGACCCAAAGCTAGAATCAAAATCAACAATCGCATGAAAATTCAAGACAGACCATGGGTGCGGTCTGCGCCACACCAGGGTGTGGCAGAGTCTGCCATGTCTGCCATGGGTGTGGTCTGCGTCACAACAGGGTGTGGCAGAGTCTGTCCTGTCTGCCATGGGTGTGGTCTGCGTCATACCAGGGTGTGACAGACTCGTTTTAGAATCCTAATCTGTTTGGGATTGTGTTTTGTTATAAATAGAAACACGTCCCTTTAGTATTTAAGAGAGAAAAAGAGCACGAAAAAAGAGGGTTTTGAGGGCTCTTTGAGATTAGAAATCTTAGAGAGGGAGGCCAATTGCAAGCATTGTAATCTTCTTCAAGTAATTAAAGAATTGTGTGGTGTGGCTCCCGAGGACGTAGGCACGTTGCCAAACCTTGTTAAATCTGGTGTGTTCTTTCTTGTTTACTTTCCTACAAGTTTTTATCTTTGATTTGTGGTGAATTTCTTTCTTGCTCAACTCTCAAACACAAGATCCGAAAGGGTACGGATTTGATTTGATTATTTCGAATTCCCAACAACTGGTATCAGAGCTTCGTTTAGCAAATTTGTGAGAAAGAGAGTCATGGCAGAGGAAATCAAATCTAAGATTGAGAAGTTTGACGGTTCATACTTCGCCTACTGGAAGCCACAAATAGAGGACTATCTGTACCAGAAAGATTTGTATCGCCCGTTGATGGGCAAGGAAAAGGGACAGAAGAATGAGGAGTTAGATGATGATTGTGAGATACTGGATAGGAAGGCTCTAGGGCAAATCCGGTTGTCACTCGTCAAATCAGTAGACCATAATATTTTAAAGGAGAAGACGACGGTAGGGCTTATGGAAGTGCTCACAAAGATGTACGAGCAATCGTCGATAGCAAACAAGGTGCATCTCGTCAAAACTCTTTTCAATCTCAAGATGGCAGAAGAACGGTCCTTCACGATGCACCTCAACGATTTCAACACGATTGTTGATCAGCTTATCTCCATGGACATCACGTTTGATGACGAAGTGCAAGCCCTATTGATTCTATCGCAGTTGCCGAATAGTTGGACAGGTTGTGTGACGGCAATCAGCAATTCGGCGGGGAAGGAGAAGTTGAAGCTGAGTAAGGTTGTTAGCATGATTCTATCTGAGGAGGTTAGAAAGAAATCGTCTGAATCAGAAGGTTCAGGTTTAGCTCTAAACTTCGAGCAGAGAGGCAGAAGCCAGAAGAAAGGAAACCGGAACAGGAATCGGTCGAAATCAGTGAAGAAGAGGTCGAACTCGAAGATTAGGCCTATCAAAGGGAAGTGTTGGAACTGTAGCCAGGAGGGCCATATGTCTTCAGTCTGCAAAAGTCCAAAGAAGGATGCGGGTGAGTTGGAGGCTCATATCGTACAGGATGCCTTGATCCTTGCTATGGATAGAGACTCGAATTCTTGGGTCATCGATTCAGGAGCCTCTTTCCACGTTACTGCTAACAGGAAGCTATTTCAGAATTATGTAATAGGGGACTTTGGAAAAGTGTATTTGGAGAATAACGAGCCCTGTAATATTGTTGGAAAGGGTGAAGTGCAGATTCAGATGAAGGGCTCTAAGTGGACCTTGAAGAACGTGAGACACCTGTCGAAACTGAAGAGGAATCTTATTTCGGTGGGACAGCTTGGAGCAGAAGGCCATGTTTCGACATTCACAGGGGATTCGTGGAGAATCTCCAACGGTATGATGATAGTTGCTCGAGACAACAAACTAGGGACTCTCTACCTCACCTTACATGCGAGTGACACCCTTGCAATTGTAGTTGGCAAAGAGAGTACAGATCTGTGACACAACAGGCTAGGGTACATGAGCGAGAAGGGGATGAAGATCTTACATTCACAGGGAAAGCTAACCGGGATCGACTCCATGGAAGTCGGAGTTTGTGAAGACTATATCTTCGGGAAGCAGAAGAGGGTTACTTTTCAGAAGGGTGGAAGGTCACCTAAGGCTCAGAAGCTAGAGTTGATTCATACAGATGTATGGGGTCCAGCCAGTGTGTCTTCTTTTGGCGGTTCGAGATATTATGTCACCTTCATCGACAATCACTCGAGGAAGGTGTGGATCTACTTTATGAAGCACAAGTCAGAGGTGTTTGGAATCTTCAAGAAGTGAAAGGTCATGGTAGAGAACAAGACAGATCTGAATGTGAAGTGTCTGAGATCAGACAATGGTGGGGAATACGAGCTGGAGGAGTTCAAGAGGTTCTGTGCTACAAATGGTAATCGCTTAGAGAGGACTACTCCAGGGATGCCGCAGCAGAACGGCATTGCGGAGATGATGAACAGGACCTTGACAGAGCGTGCCAGGAGCATGCGATTACATGCAGGTCTGCCTAAGACATTTTTGGGTGGATGTGGTGCATACAACAGCTTACCTTATTAATCACGGACCATCAGTTTCATTGGATTTTGGGATTCCAGAGGAGGTTTGGAGTGGAAAGAAGATAAATCTCTCACACTTGCGGGTATTTGGTTGTGTAGCTTATGTTCATATCAGTGACCATGTCAGAGACAAGCTAGAAGCTAAGTTACAGAAGTGCACATTCATTGGATACGACATTGATGAGTTCGGGTATCGTCTTTGGGATAAGAAGAACAGGAAGATCATCAGAAGCAGGGACGTGATATTCAATGAGGAGGTGATGTACAAGAACAGGAAAAATACCAAGAATAGCCAAAACAATCCAGGGAAGCAGCATTGGGAGACCGTGAAGTGGATAATGCGGTACTTGAGAGGGACAACGAACAAGCCATTATGTTTCAGGATGAAGGAGTTGGTGCTGTAGGAATACGTGGATGCGGACTTCGCCGGTGATCATGATACGAGGCGAAGCACTACGGGGTATATTTATACCTTAGCGTCGACAGCAGTGAGCTGGGTCTCATGTCTGCAGAAGATTGTGACTTTGTCTACAACCGATGCTGAGTATGTCGCGGTGACTGAAGCAAGCAAGGAGATGATCTGGTTGAACGGGTGCTTGGAAGAGTTGGATCTGAAGCAAGGGAGAGGAGTTCTTTATTGTGATAGCCAGAGCGCTATACATCTTGTCAAGAATCCAGTATATCATGCCAAAACGAAGCACATCGACGTTAAATACCATTTTATACGCTCGCTAGTTGAAGACGGAAAGTTGCATTTGATAAAGATTTTGGGGAGTCAAAATCCGACGGACATGTTGACGAAGGCAGTCACCATTGAGAAACTGGAGTTGTACGTAACTTTAGTTGGCCTTCACGAGTAGAAGACGAAGGCGGAGCCACACTAAGAGGATCGGCAAGATCGCCAGGATGTTGATGATTGAAGAATGGATTTTTCAAGTAGGAGAATATGCTTGCGAAGAAGGCAGAGTTCGGGAGAGCTCATGGATGGTGGTTTGATCTCTAAGTGGGAGATTGTTGGTTTTGAGAGTGGAGACTCAAACCTAGATTTAAAATCAACAATCGTATGAAAATTCAAGACAAGCCATGGGTGTGGTCTGCGCCACACCAGGGTGTGGCAGAGTCTGCCTTGTCTGTCATGGGTGTGGCGCCACACCAGGGTGTGGCAGAGTCTGCCCTGTTTGTCATTGGTGTGGTCTGCGCCACACCAGGGTGTGGCAGACTCGTTTTAGAATCCTAATCTGTTTGGGATTGTGTTTTGTTATAAATAGAAACATGTCCCTTTAGGGTTTAAGAGATAAAAATAGTACGAGAAAAGAGGTTTTTGAGGGCTCTTTGAGATTAGAAATCTTAGAGAGAGAGAGAGAGAGACCAATTGCAAGCATTGTAATCTTCTTCAAGTAATCAAAGAATTGTGTGGTGTGACTCCCGAGGACGTAGGCACGTTGCCGAACCTCGTTAAATCTGGTGTGTTCTTTCTTGTTTACTTTCCTACAAATTTTTATCTTTGATTTGTGGTGAATTTCTTTCTTGCTCAACTCTCAAACACAAGATCCGAAAGGGTACGGATTTGATTTGATTATTTTGAATCCCCAACAGTATCCAGAGAGGAATGGCAGTATAGTACTTCAAACCGTTAATTTGGAAACAAAATATTAGCCAAAGTTTTATATGGCTCCTGGACTCTCTTTTTTCTTTTAAATGCATAAATAGGGCAAGTTTCCCTAGGTATAACAAGTCTTGAATGACATAAAAACGTCCCAGTATTTTCGCGTAAGCAGCATCATAATTTGTAGTGGATGATACACTAGTTAAATTTTCGCCCGGTAGTGCGAGACTTTCGTTATATTATCACTAGTTAAATTTTCGTCCCAGTCTTGGCTGTTGAGTTTATATTTCTGACATTAACTCTCAATATATACAAAGGACCGTTGCAACGAGTGAAGAGAATGTCAATGAACTACATAACAGAAATTAATTGTTGGATTTATTATATAACAATTCTTTATATTCAAAATTTATGAAAGGGAAGAAAAGGGCATGTGATATGGACTCTCTCTTAAGAACCTGACACGATTACAACACTACTACTAGCAGCTTCGATAACATAGTGAGAGATCACTCTCGGTGTACTGATCGGAAGAAAAAAAAACCCCTCATAAGCATTTCACACAAAACTTTCCCTCAGTTGCGTCAATAACCAGCCAAATTCAGATCAAAAGGTCATCCGACTGCGATTTAAGGCAGTGATGGATCTACCCAACCCGCATGAGTTGCAGCTTTTCCTGTAATTGATTGGAGCAGAACTTCAACAACAAGGCTAAAAGCTGAACCACTAAAAAGCACATTTCATATATGCAATAAGCATGTTACCTTGATCGGTGATGAGGTATCGATAACAAGATAATGATTTATACAAAGCATTTGCCTCATTTGCCCGGGGACATTAACCTCCAACGGTCTCTCTTTCGACTCAGGCCTCTACTGTCCTTTGGAGATGAAGCTTTGCCGATGACACCTGCCTGCCGCATCATTTCTGCAACCAAGCAATTAACTTAACGCTATCACAATCAACCAGAAGAAATATATAGGATACAAGCATATAATCTTAGAAGTACCAAGCTCCCGATCCGGATCTTCTTTCCACTTCCTATGCCTGTCAGAAGCACTGCACGGCCATTTGTTTTGTTTTGTGCACATCAGTAAGCAAACAGTAATAATATCAGAAGACCTATCTATATATCGTTCAACAAACCTTGGGCTGCTGTATGGTTCTTGTTGAGCCTCTAGGAGAAGTTCTCCCCACTCATTGTGCCGAGGAGACTGTATTTCCTTTAGGATATGACTGTTGTTGTCCACTTCAGCAAATGAGAATTATATACAGTACAACCAGCATTTCCAGTAAGACAAAATAAAAGTGGAAGATATTCAGAAATATATACGTACTCTTGCAAGCATTTTAAAAGAAAGTCCTTTGCTTCTGATGAGAGATGCTCAGGAATTGGGGGATGCGACTTCGTGGTCCCAACGTGGAATAAGGCTGCAACCTAAATAAATTGGAATAGAAGTCAATAGTGGAAACTAGTTACATACACATTTAAAAATCACATAAACATCTGAGAATGGAATAACCTCTTGGTATTTCTGACTCCAAGGTGGTTTTCCAGTTGCCATCTCTATAACAGTACAACCAACACTCCATATGTCCGCAGAGCTTAACAAAATAGAACAATCAGAAAAATAGATCTCTAAGGAAGATCATCATATGTTACTAAAACACAATAAATCACAGCTAGAATTTGTTAGAAAAGAAAATTAACAAGCATGAATATGGCGCAACTTAATCTGCTCTGTAAAGGGGAAAAAACTCGTATTTGCGAGCATAATGAGCAGGAAAGAAACAAAGATAAATAATTATATCAAAACATAAATAAAATAATACGACATAACTACTAATGAATTTGCGTGATGCAATAAGATATCAGGCCAATGCATGACTGAACTTCTAGACATGGTTTGACACAATGAACTGTTCAAACTAAACAAACTATGATATTTACCCCACTGACAACGATTTAAGTCCTTGGGGTAAATAGCCATTTGATTCACAAAACAATTACCAAAAAAAATGAAAAGCAACAATCTGCGAACCTAAGAGAACACTTCTGCACTAGCATTTCTTGGCTTCTTATGAAATATCCTGTAACTGCCTAGGAGGCTCTTCTGCATCTATCTTTGATGATGTGTTAGTAAGACGGTAGTTATTGGAGAATGAAGCATAGATAACATTTCATGCATTAATATAGCTCCTTGGTGACTTCCTTTTGTGGCTCACATGGCCAACAAGAAAGCGCAGCCACAGATATTCTGTAGATAATTTAGGACAAACAAGGATACAATAATAACTAGGCTTAACAAGAATTCATGTGTGATAAACAGGGGAAGTGTGTTATAACTATGACCATTTTTCAGAATAAGGAAAAGAGATTGATGAAATTAAGAATAGCCCACACATTCAATTGTGTAGCTTATTAGATTGATGTATTCGGTACAAAGCATAATTGAATATCAAGTAATAAGTAAAAGAAAGTAGATAATAGTTGCGCCACCGTATAAAAGAAAGAAGATAATTGAATATCAAAACCATTCTCTCAGGGAGGTTATGTGCCAAGAGGCTGTTAAATCTAGAATCTAGAAGTCAGATATCAGCAAACTTCTTTCTGCCTTCGTCAACAGTGGTTGCTCCACCGTATAAAATTTCACCATCATCTGATGTGCTGACAACGCATCCTTGAGATGTTGATAGCTCTAAAAAGACCTTTTATCATCACTCTTCCTACTGTGCCAACACTCCGATTTCACGTGTCTCTTTTTGCCACAGTTGTAGCATTTCATATTCTTCTTACTTTTTGATTTTGATCTACCATGGGCATGACTCCCATTAGAGCCATGTTTCGTAATTTTCCTCTTGTTACCAATAAGGCTTCCGCTTGTTGCGAACTTGCATGCCAGTCTTCCTTATTCTTGCACCAATTTTCTTCCTCCAGAACGGCTGTTGCAATGTCATCAAAGACTAGATAGTCCATAAGGACATTGTTTGTTAGATTGATGATGAGTTGTTTATATGAATATAGGTAGACTTTGAAGTAAAAACTCTGCACGTTCATTCACACCGAGTGTATGCCCTAACGTTGTGAGTTGGGAGAATAGTGTGTTTATGGTGTTGATGTGATCAGTCATTGATGTAGATTCCGCCATTCTTAGAATGTAAAGTCTTCTTTTTAAGAAAATTTTATTGTGTAGGGATTTGACCTCATATAGCTTTGTTAGAGTATCTCAGATCACCTTTGTTGTCTTCTTCTCTTCTATGCTTGATAGCACTCTGTCTGCTAATACCATATGAAGATTTACAATAGCATTTTCGTCAATCTCGTTCCACTTATTATCATCTGTGATGTCATCCGGCATTGCATCGATAATCTCTAGACAATTATCTTTTCTCAAAATAGCATTTATCTTCAACTTTCATAGTGAGATATTACTCCCGTTGAATTTCTCAATCTCAAACTTCGTCGACATTACTTTATCATGAACAGTAACTTCTACTATTTCTTGTGAACAGTAACTGTATTTATGAATAGTAACTGTATTTATGAACAATACTATACTCGTGAATAGTGCTCAGTGCCTTCAAATGGTAAATGATAATCAACTTATTCTCTGATGTGGAGGATCCACTTTTAGTAGCAGGCACAGAAAATACGATAAGCAGATACACGCACCGTACCACTTGTACCAACGCTCCTCAAGGAACCCTACTGGATAGAACTGCTTTCTCAATAGCTCATTAAACTTATTCCACGACACCGCCTTCTTCTCCTGCTTACAGTAGGATTTCCACCACGTCAACGCATGCTCTGAAAGCTTCAAAGTCGCGAACACAATCTTCTTCTTGGATGAATATCCATAGAGAGTGAAATAAATCTTCATACGCTCGATCCAATCATCGAGCTTCTCCACATTGACACTCCCATCATAAACAGGAATCTCTATCTTAAAATTAATTTTTAAGTTCTAGTAGTAATTCTTACCCCCTTGATGTGGAACAGTTTTGACAATCTCGGCCTCCCTATTAGAATCAGATTCCTCGCCTTTTCCATCAGACTCCATAAGTTTCTTCTTACCTTTCGAAGAAGATTCCTTTTTTGTCCTTTTCTTAAAAGATATTGACAAGCTGTGTGAGAGTCGAACTCATTGTCTCCATCTGTTTCTCCAATGCATCAAGTCTCGCTGAACTATCTCCTTCAGTCATCTTCTTCCTTAATTTCTGGACTCCTTCCAATAAAATAAGAATCTCACCTAACTTTTTATATTGCGATCGAGTCATGACCATACACAGGATGTCCCCTTCACAGGATCTGATCGCTCTGATACCAACTTGATACGAGTCGCCATGCGAGCACCTTTGATCGCAAAATAATCAAAGGTGGATTGAGAAGAGGATGATAAAAATACAAGAATAATTCAGTATGTGACGAAGGAAAATACCATCTCTAGATTATGAGCATGAAAAGATTACAATCCCTTTCTCACAATCTCACTTAAATCGAGAACAAACTATTAATTCTCTCTAAACCCTAATCTCTCTTGATTAGAATCTCTCTTTGATTACATCTGATTCTCTCTAGATCAAAACTGATCTTTCTCTAGATCAAAATTGATCTCTCTTAGACCTAATCTTCTTAGATCTACATTTCTAACAATCTCCTCTGTTTAGAAACCCTAAAACAATCCCTTATATAGATGTAATAACGTGGATGGCAAAGTGGTAAATAACCAATCCCAACCCCCACAGAAAATCGTGCAAATAGAAATCTAAACGAACCAGGAAACCGTCGATGAGTCGACTCATGTGCATATATGAGTCGACTCATGACACATGGGTCGACTCATGAAATGATAAGTCGACTGGTCAGAAACTTTTGACAAAACGATTGGGTTTCGGGAGTCGACTCATGACAGGCATGAGTCGACTCAACCTGATGAGTCGACTCATGTACATGTATGAGTCGACTCACGGGCTGAAAACTAGATGCTTCGATTCTTCGATTCGTCGTCTCGTTTCACACTTTAACCTACGTTCCACTGTGTTGTTTTACACCTTTATTCTCAAGTTACCATGAGAATCATCTATCCTCAAGCTCCCATGAGTATCGCTAAGTTCCGAAAGAGAAGATACACCTGTATCACTGTACTCCCTATAACTGGTCGAATAAGTCATCAATCTTCGATAACGGATACCTGTTCTGAATGGTGACCTTATTCAACTCACGATAATCAATGCACAAATGATGGTTGTCATCCTTCTTCACGAAAAGGACCGGAGCTCCCCACGGAGAATGACTCCGACGAATAAAACTCTAAGCAATGAGCTCCTCTAACTGAGTCTGTAACTCGCTCATCTCAGCAGGTGCCATAGATAAGGTGCACGGGATATCGGTGTTATGTCTGGCTACAACTTGATACGGAACTCAACCTCTCTCACTGAAGGTAATCTAGGTATGTCCTAAAAGACATCCTGATACTCAAAGACTACTCTGATCTCGCACAAATCGGCACCCTGATCCTGCAACAACACCTCGACATATGTCAGAAATGACTCCGCAAACTAGTTTTCCTGTGACATCGCTACAACCAACTCAGTCTCATCGGACGTTCACAAACTGACTGTTTTAGCAAAATAATCGATACTAACATGATAGGAAGATAGTCAATCCATACAAAAGATCACATCAAACTCAGACATGCGCAAGACGATCAAATCGACTACAAACTCAAAACTCATCTAGGCTGATAACACATCTCCTATAGATACTCTCTAATAGGAATACTTCACCCAAAGGAGTAGACACTGATAAGAGAATGTCTAAAGATACTATCTAATAGATCATATCAAACTCAGACATGCGCAAGACGATCAAATCGACTACAAACTCAAACTCATCTAGGCTGATAACACATCTCCTATAGATACTCTCTAATAGGAATACTTCACCCAAAGGAGTAGACACTGATAATAGAATGTCTAAAGGTTGTGCAACAAGCTTAAACCTATCCATGAATGCAAAAGATATGAAAGAGTGTGAAGCTCCTGAATCAAAAAGAATACATGCTGGGAAGGAGTTCACAAAGAACGTACCTTTCACTACAGCCCCGCTCTCACCATGGTCACGAAGTACGACTGCATAAACTCGGCCCGAAGCTGTGGACTGTTGCGCTAAAGGATCTAGGGTATATGGAACTATCTCTCCCTGAGACAACTCCTTAATAGCACGAACATGTCCCTCAATTCTCGGGACTGCCGGTGGTGCCTCTAGTCTCGGCTGCTGACCCTAAACTCGACTTTGGGGCTTAATCTATCCCTTTCCCTGGTGACCTCATACTTGTGCACTGCGATACTATGCTGCCATATAGCTGATCTTATGACAATGATAGCAAGCACCCTAAAATCTGCGCTGCTGCAGTGCTCTATGGTACTGCTGAGGTCCCTTCTTATGAGGACCTTGTTGTTGCTGCTATGAACCCTTACCCTAGTGCTGGGGTCTTCTAGATCCTGAAAATGATCTTTTACCTTTGCCATTGTCCCTAGACTGCTCTGCTTTAGAGCTTCCATCTTTGCCCATCTGAAATATGACGGTCTCGATCTCCTGTGAGATGACGGCGTTGGCTGCCTCTCGTACTGAGTGAAAACGTCTGGATACAAGATAGCGACTTAAGATCGGGTGAAGTCCTATTAAAAATATCTGAGTCTGACGCTCCCCTATCTGTCATATGCCCGTAAATCTGAGTAGTCCCACGAACTTGCTCTCATACTAAGCTACAGACATGTCTCCCTCCTGTAAACGGGTCAGTTCTAACTCTTTCCCAGCCTTTGTCGCTAATGATACATACTGCCTGTCAAAGAAGTAGATGAAATACTTCCAAGTGAGTGTCATACGCTGCTCCGGTGTGAATTGGAGCTTATATCATCCTCCGGCATCGCCCTTGAGGCTGAAAGCTGCTAGCTGTTTGCGTCGAAAATCGATTTCATTGCGGAACTCATTTACAATGTTTATTGTTTACAATAAGTTCAAAAGAATGAGCACTTTTATAAGACTTTTCTTACACAATGAAAACAAACAGGGGGATCTCCTAAAAACACACGCAGGATCGTTTATCGATCGCTGCTTGCGTGGGATCTTTGCCTGTGTCGGGGACTCTTTTATCCGTGGATCGCTAAAAAAATCAGATCCGGTTGTCGGAACGAAGGCTCCCTATTCTTATTTTGTGAAAGAGACAAGAACAAAAGTAATTATCTCGACGACGTGAGATAAATACTCTTCTCAATATCAAACTGCTGTTTGATCCCAAGGAAATGACTGAAGGATGTTGAAGGGGCTTCAGATCTCTCGAAATCTTCCTCTTTATGCTGAAGTTCGCCAAGATCTCACTAGCCTCTCTCTGAAATTCGTGGGTCTGCTTTCATAAGGTCAGCACCTCGCCTCCAAGCTCCAAATTTTAGATCCCCCGTGTATAGGGGCCTTAGGGGTGTATTTATAGGCTTCGGATGCCGTGTCTTCGGATAAGAATTCATGATTTGATATTATCTTCAGTCAATAACGGCTTAACCATGTTTAAGGATGATCCCAAGGCTGTTAAGGAGGAAGTAGATCGGATAAATCCCGAGAAATCATCTGAAAACATGTTTGTCCCGTCGTATTGCGCATTCGCACATTTTGTTGGCTCGTACGCTTCACCGATTCGTTTCGTGCGCTCGTTTGCTTCTTTACGGTATCGGATAATCTCATCTGACACAGATGATGACGTTCGTCGTCTTCGTTTCATCTCGAGCTACGTGCGAGAACCTATAAGCAATCTTTAACGCATACAGATACCCCCTCCAAAATATTTCAACCTTGTTATTTTATAGAGGAGATTGAAATACTTTGGATATGGTACGCCCAATCTTCAATTCATTGACTTCTTTAGCTTTCAGTCTATTCAGTATTTCGTCGAATAGCTGAAATTCTTTTGATGTTGCGTTTATCGTCTGACTGTTGTCGAAATCTTGAACTGAAACCGGTGTGTGGATTTCCGAATTAGCTCGTGTCGTTGAATCGACGTTGAACTAGTCGTCTTCATCGGGAGTTGGTATCTGAATCACGATTGAACTCCCCGGGATTATCCTTTGACCTGAAATTTTTACCGAGCTTTATTTCGGCGAAATTATCGACGCGTTAACCGGCGTCGACCCTCATTATAGTGCCATTAAGCTTTATTTTGGCAAAAATATCGATGTGTTGATCGGCATTGACCTTCATTGCAACGCGTTGCCCGATGCTGACCTTCATTGTCACGCGTTGACTGGCGTTGACTTTCATTGTCACGCGTTGACTGGCGTTGACTTTCATTATCACGTGTTGACTGACATTGACTTTTATTGCATCGCGTTGACCGGCGTTGACTTTCATCATCACGTGTTGGCCGGTGTTGACTCTTATTGCAACGCGTTGACCGACGTGAACACAGTTTATACTCATACATTAACTGGAGTCTACACAGCTTAAGCTCTTAAGGCGTTGGAGCGTGAAGGAGCAGTTTATACTCGTATACTTCTCAGAGTTTGGGAAAAAACAAGCCGAGAATGCATCGGTCACTCGCCAAGTTGAGCTCTTTATGCAAGATTTGATTGTAGGACCAGTCGTTGGTGCTGATACAGCTACTATCTCTAAAGCTACCCCGGGTGCTCGAGTCACGAGACCAACTTATTAAGCTGGTGTGTCAGTGACTATTAAAGCAATGTTATAGAGGAGGAGGTTACCAAGGCTTTGATTACCACTGCAAACTCCGTACAAATTGAGAGCGAATCTGTCATCGCGAGCTGCTTATTATAGGATTTTTGACAAACCATCAGCTATCAACGGATTTAATGAGCCTTTACCGACAACCGTTTGAGTCGGGCTAGCATGTAGATTGTCAAGTCTGTTCTACATGTAATGTTGTACTAAAGAATGAACTCTCTTAGACTTAATGCTACAACATTGAATATGTAGGTTACATGTGTTAGAGGTAGGATTATCTCTAATAAGGGAACTAGATAAAGTCCATCATGCATAAAAGGTATGGATTTAGAGATCATTAATTTAATAATAATCACTAGCTACGACATCAAATATGTAGGCTTTGTCATTTTTACGAAAATGGATCACCCGATAACGTGTTAGATGTAAACTTATCTCTAATAAGGGATCGAGATAAAGTCTCACATGCCTGAAAGGTATGAATTCAGAGGTCATTAATTTAATAACAATCACTAGCTACGATATTAAAAACGTAGACTTTATCGTTTTTACGAGAATGGACCACCGGGCAACGTGTGTGAGACATAGACTTATCTCTAATAAAGGATCGAGATAAAGTCCACAATGCATGAAAATGCATGGATTTTAGTGTTGAGAAAATTGTGTCTTCTCTTGGGGTAAAAACGAACCCTATTTTGTCTTCTCTTGGGTCAACGACGAACTATATTTTGTCTTCTCTTGGGGCAAAGATAAACATGTTTTGTCTTCTTTTAGGGCAAAGACGAACCATATTTTGTCTTCTCTTAGGGTAAAAACGAACCCGGTGCTGGAGAGGAAGAATTTTATATTCTATCTCCTACCGTAAAAGAAACTCAAAGTGGGATCTCCACTTCGAGAATCAAAAAGATTCGGATAACCCTAACTGTCGGAAGGTTAGATTACCCAATCTGAAGGTGGATTTCTCGTTTATCGAGAGGGAATTCTAGTTTTGATCCTAACTGTAGTAATGTTTGACCAAGTGGAAGGTTTAAAGCGACCCTAACTGTAGGAATGTTTGATCACTCGATTTGAAAGTAAACATCTCGTTCATGGAAAGAATTAAGAGAGGATTTTAGCTTTGATCCTACATATAGGAAGGTTTGATCAAGAAACAGTGAGAATGGAGGTACAAATAACAGTAAGAATGTTGACTTGTACAAATCACTTAATGGGGATTTTCGGTGTCAAGTGGCAAGATCTTGACACGAAGGGGGTTCGATAATCGCTATGGATCAGCAGATTGAAATTTTGAATGTCGTGTCAGGACTTTAACATTAGGAGTGTTAAAGGTTTAGACATAATAGGAGTTTGAAGGGTTTTGACCATGAAGAATTTTGGTGGACCTATATTTAGTTAATTTGATCAGTGAAGAGGTTTGTGGTGGAGGACCGTGAATCATCAAACACTCCACAATTACACTGTAGGAGTTTCGTGAGGGAAGATTGACCCGATAAAGTCATTGTATCTCATCTCGACTAAAGAGTGCTCGAAAAGTCATAGTGAGAGAGTTTTAATCATCTTGAAAATAATTAAATAGCCATAGTGAGAGGTTCTTAATCATTATTTTTTTATCATGATTAAGAATGAATTATTCAAATGATTGGTCTTCATCCTGAATAATAAGCTGATCTCAGGTTATCCTTAAGAATACCATGCATAGTATCTTCCAAGAACTTCCCATATCGGGTTATCCTTAAGAATACTATATATAATATTCTTCAGGAACTTCCCATCGATGGGTAACGCTGCCACGGAATCAAGTCTCGGTTCCTGAATTTGTATTCTCCTTAAACTTTGTATCGACGCCCAGCTTTTTTGGCGAAACTGAGTACAATGAGGAGCACGTTATTTTGAGCCACACTGTTGGGTTATCCTTAAAAACACCATGTGTAGTATTCTCCAAGAACTTTCCATTATTAAAAATAAGAAAGCAGTTTAACCTCATATACCCATCGGAGGAACATTGAGAAGCAGTTTATACTCGTGTACTCATCGGAGTTAGGGAGAAGCAGTTTATACTTGTATACTCATCGAAGTCTAGGAGAAGCAGTTTATACTCGTATACTCATCGGAGTCTTTGGGAGTTAGTTTAACCTCATATACCCGTCGGAGGTTCAAGGAGATGCAGTTTATACTCATACTCATCGGAGTTTTCGGGAATTAGTTTAATCTCATATACCCATTAAAGGTAAGGGAGAAGCAGTTTATACTCTTATACTTATCGGAGTCTTCGCCGTTCTCATTTGGCTTGTTATGTCGTTATGAGCCGATATCAACCAAGACTTGAATATTGTTCTTCAGAGTAAAACAAGTCTTGGTTGGATGATGGACCTTCCTGTGATATGCACAGTATTTTAGATCTGAGATCTTATTTGCTTCCTCTTGATTTGTAATCGGTCGTAGCTTGATTTTATTGTTGGCGAGGAGATACTTAAAGATGACTGGAACTTCATCATCTTCGAAAGAATACTCCTCCTGGAACCTCGGATTAGGAGTTATTTGTTGCCTCCAAGGTTGCTGTTGTGACATTTGATGAATGTCAAGAGCAGTTACAGGTGCCTTAGCAGCCAGTTGGCCTCTCTCGGCCTTCTTCCTTTTGAGAAAGCGTTCGACTTGTTCACCGTGCAATTTTAATTCCTTCCAGGTAGTTGAAGGTACAACTCCCATGACCTCCAGGACATCCAGAGAAAGGTTATTATGGCAGGTTTGCAAGATGAATTCTTTCGTGACCGAATCTCGGCAGTTCATCGACTGGTTGCGAAAGCGTTTGACGAAATTATCAACCGTCACCCTATCCTTTTGCTTCTCATCTAAAAGAGCTCCGATCGACACTTCAGTGTCGTCATCGAAGAAGTGGCTAAGAAATAGGTTTTCCATGTCATCCCAGCTATTGATGCTTCTAGGCTTAAGACGTCGATACCAATTAAATGCGGCCCCGCAAAAGGTGCCCACAAATGACCGAGTCATCAAGGGTTCATTCCCAGAAATCACTCCTAAGTAAGACTTGAAGTAGATCAGGTGTTGCGTTGGTAAGCTTTTCCCGTCAAATGACGTGAAGTTAATCAAATTAAACTTCGTCGGGTACGGGATCAACTCTCACTCTCTCGGATATAGGCATGGGATGCCAATCTTCTTAATTTCTTGAGCGGACATTAAGGCGCTGACCTTACTCTCCAGCTCTTCATCTTTTTATCCTCGTCTGCATCTTCCTTCGAATGACGTTGAGGAGAATGAGTTGGACCACCCCCAGCGTTTTTATCTTTAGGGCAGTATCAGCAAAGAAATGTTCGTCCACCTCTGGATCGCTGTCGACGGCATTAGCTTGAACCACTGTGTCATTGCGGTGACTGGCTTCAGCTCGTTAACTAGACTCGACTAATTGATGTTGTTGAGCCTGTAATTCTCTCATTTGTTGTATTGCCAACTCTATCTCTGCCTTCATCTCAGTTCTGAATTCTTCCTTTCGCTCGGCTAAAGCTTTTTGAAGTATCTGAGCTAATTGATCAGGATTGATCGTTAATGCCTCCATGGCTTCTCCTGTGTTGGACACTGTGTCGTCCAAAGCGATTGCAGAGTAAGTGTCTGAAGGCTCATTGTCCGAGGAAAGTCGTTTGTGAATTCTAGTGGCTCCCAATTGAAGCCGAAACATTCGTTGGGCTATCCTTGATCGACTTTTCTTCCAGGAGAAAAGTCGGATTAGAGTCATTTGAAGCAATCACATACTTTTCTTTGTCAGTCATGTTGATGTTGACTTCAGGGAATTCATCATCCTGGACGGCGGATTTTCTCTCGTGGAAGGGTTTTGATCTAAGCTTTGACGCTTCAGTTGCAAGTTTCTCGAATACCAAGACTTTGTGAAATGGTCCTGGGACAGCTACATTTTCATAATACTATCCTGATAAGTCTCTCGCATGGACAATGAGAACTCGTTTTTTGGACAATCCTCTTCCGAGATTTGTTCGCACCCCCCCCCCCCCCGCCTGATGGTGCAACTCATCGGCATAATGACCGGAGCAACCTATCGACCATTGATTCGATTCCCCAGGTATGACGTTGTCTTTTGACGGACACGTCTTCTTCCGGGAGTGCAAGGTCTTATTGGCATTCTCAGGAGTCGCACGTTTGGAACCACCCTCTTACGAGTGTGGAATCTCAACGGGCTCCTAGGCTTCGACACGAACCCCCAGTCTATGATTGGACGGAACTGGCTCCTGTTGAACCTGGATCTTGTTAAGACGCCTTAAATCCCTAGACTTCTTATATCCTCCCCTCAATCTAGTCGCGCTACGAAAAGAATTCAATGCCAATACAAAAGTTATTAACAATATCCTAAAGGGGGGTGAATAGGGTATATGCTAATCTAATCCGATTTCAATGTCAATATAAAACTTATTAACAATATCCTAGCAAGAATGATATTTAATAACTTATATGTGTAAGGATATATAATTAACACAATGGTGAAATAGACATGAAACAATATAAACAAGATAGTGGGTAAATAACAAATGCAAACACAAGAAAATGATCAAGGAGTTCAGTCCTTCCGAACTATGTCTCTGCTCCCCACTCCGGAGAGAATCCATTATCATAACAAATTTTCACCGTTCACCCAAAACGTTTACACCTCATAATCGGTTTTCTAGCTCACTGAAAATTTTCATAATCTCACACACTTGCAATCACACTCTACACCCTCTAAGTGTTGGCGTAGCCTGTGTCGTCTTCCTCAAATGCTCGGATTTACAACCTCCCTAGACTTTACTACTGACACTACTCCTCTTGGAATCGACCCCGTATTTCACCACACACTCCTCTCGGTGTACAAGTATATTACAAAGTGTATCTCACAATGAAAGCTCAATAATAAATGTTTGTTCTCTAAATAAGGTGAGAACTCAATTAAGCCCACACTCAATGTTACACTCTCAACCCTAATATACTATGTATGAAATACTTAAGCTCAAGTGGGTGTATGTAAATAATGAGCAATAACAAAACCAAACTTAATTGTAAATCTAACTTAGTGAAAAGATAAATAACAAATATAAATATGTAAAGCTAGAATTGAGTTTACTAAAACCTCTCTAAGATGACAAGAGTAAGAGAGATGAGAGATTGAAGCTCAAACACCAAAGATGATCTCTTCTTCCTCTTGTGAAAATCTCTTCTCAAACAAAACTTGTAAACACACTAAACAAACTTTAAAACCCCTTGTAAACTTGTTTAAAACTTTTCTTAGTGGTTGGAATGATTAAGGCAATGGGGTATATATAGGGTAGAAGAAAACAGCCCAAAAAACCCCACAAAAACACCTCAAAACCCCTAAATACGAAAAACTATCCGTTACTAGCCATTACAGGATGAAAAGACCCTATGGGTCGACTCATAACAGGCATGGGCCGACTCATGACTGTCATGGGTCGACTCAGCAGTCTAAATCGGTCGTTTGAACAGTGTCGGCAGATTCTGGAAATATACGTATCTGGCTTTGTAAAATCAATTAAAACTAGTAAATCAACTCAAAATATCATAAAACTTTGAGGGATGTTTCTAAACATGTAGATAAACATATTAGAGAAAGAATTTCTAAAATATCACTTTTCATTTGTGAGAAATAAATATTTAAACACAGATATTTCAGATTCTAAAAACTGTTAAAATACCCGATTTTGTAAAATCAATTTGACACAGTAAATCAACTCCAAAAATGATAAAATTTTGGGAAATGGTTATAAGCATGTAATGGAACATGTTAGAAAAAAAAATTCAAATTGCACTTTCCAATTGTGAAAACTCATTATTTTGCAAAATAGTTCAAAACATGAAAACTCAATACACTTGAAATTTACCAAACAAACTTGTATATTCATCTTAAATGGATTAAGGGACTCAGGAAAAAATATAAAATAGTGTAAACAAGTCTTTAATTCATAAACACATAATTTTACAAATAAACATGATTTCATAAAATTGTTAAAGCTTGATTTTAATGAAATCATTTAAAGCACATATAAACATGAAACAAATATGTGTATATATAGCTATATCCATTAGTTTCATATTTATCTGGCTAAACTTGAAACATTAAATTAAAAACAATGTGTGTGATAATTTGAGCTTTAAGTATGAGCACACATGTATAAACACCTAAACTAATATATCAAGCTATAGGTCTACAATGAGTTTGTCTTGGTTTGCGGATGAAGCTTGATCTTGAATTGTGTATAGCTTCACTCCTATTTCCGCCAACCTCCATTTGAATGTCATCGTTAAGCTTAATTCCATCCAACCTCCAACATCGTTGTTCGTCTAGAATACCTAATAAATAAATACAAACGCTAGATAACAATATTAGGGATTGTTTGTAAATCGTCATCAAAACAAAGGTACTAACAGAACGGAGACCGACGAAGGTGTGGAAATGACCACGGAGGTGGCTCTTTGGGCGAGACACTTGTAGGTGTCTCGAGTTGCGAGACACGTATAGGTATCTCAACTACAGGAGGTTTTTCCTGCTGTCCGCGAACTCGTTTTTTATGCAAGTTCGGATTTTGAAATCCAAACTTGGTGAGACTTTGGTAGTTCTTTGGCCACCTTTTTCTTCTTCAATTATTGTGCTTTTAGCACAAGGGCACGCGCACGGCGCTTTTTGGATGCTCTCCTTGAGAGTTGAGAAGACTCTTTTGATGAGAACTCATTCTTCCGTTGATGGTTTGGAGGAAGTGACAGCAAATTGCCGTTAAGACGGCTGAATCATTTGCCGCTTCCTGGACTCCAAAACCGCATAGTAACAAACCCCATTAACTTGCTCCAATGCTTTAGCGATTTGATGAGCTTGGCGTTGGCGTCGCCTCTGACGAGCCCTCTTCGTCAGAGTTTGCATACTTTGGTTGAAAAACTCCTTGATTGAAGAGGAGTTACAGTGAGCGAAGTCACTTGTAGCCTTCATTGATGAATACGCCTCCTTCAAAGACGAGATCTTTTCGCACTTGCAGGAAGAGGAGGATTTTGATGAAGATGAGGAGAAATATTCCTCAAACTTGACTTCTTGGAACTCGTACTCGACCACTGAATCAACCGGGTTCTAGATCTTCGGTTGTGACACGACAGTCTCGGCAGCGAGACTGTTGCCTCCTACTGTGATCGCCAGCGTGTTTGTTTCAGAAATCGATTTCATTACGGAACTCATTTACAAAGTTTATTGTTTACAATAAGTTCAAAAGAAGGAGCCTTTTTATAAGATTTTTCTTACACAATGAAAACAAACAGGGGGATCTCCTAGAAACACACGTAAGATCGTTTATCGATCGCTGCTTGCGTGGGATCTTTGCCTGTGTCGGGGATGCTTTAGTCCGTGACCGCCAAAAAAACAGATCCGGTTGATCGGAACGAATGCTCGCAGTTCTTGTTTCATGAAAGAGACAAGAACAAAAGTAAATATCTTGACGACGTGAGATAAATACTCTTCTCAAGATAAAATCGACGTTTGATCCTAAGGAAATGACTGAAGGATGCTGAAGGGGCTTCAGATCTCTCAAAATCTTCCTCTTTATGCTGAAGTTCGCCAGCCTCTCTGAAATTCGTGGGTCTACTTTCATAGGGTCAACACCTCGCCTCCAAGCTTCAAATTTTAGATCCCCCGTCTATAGGGGTCCTAGGGGTGTATTTATAGGCTTCGGATGCCGTGTTTTCGGATAAGAATTCATGATTTGATCTTATCTTCAGTCAATAACGGTTTAACCATGTTTAGAGATGATCCCAAGACTGTTAAGGAGGCAGTAGATCGGATAAATCTTCATCGGGGAGTTGAAAGTGCGAGCCACCTCGAGGTGGCTCGGCCTTGGTCGAGCCATTCTGAGGTGACTCGCGCGTGCCGACCCCTCCAGACTTGTGTTCGTCCCGTCGTATTGCGCATTCGCACGTTTCATTGACTCGTACGCATCACCGATTCGTTTCGTGCGCTCGTTTTCTTCTTTGCGGCCTCGGATAATCTCATCAGACTCAGATGATGACGTTTGTCTTCGCTTTATCTCGAGCTATATGCAGGAACCTATAGGAAATTTTTGACGCTTACACTAGCCTCTGCTTCTTGACTGTGTTGACGTTAAGCATATCTAAAATATTCCCCACATCTTCCTTCTACTTGTGGGCTGCAAGTAAATCTGATGAACCCTGGAACCCTGGTGCCCTCATATTCTGATATCTCTTCACTAAACGAAGCCAAGCCTCCTGCTCTGCTGCTCTATCGATAACTGGTTGTGGTGTAACTACTGGAGACTCCTCTGCAATAGGTACATGTGTTGCTAGTGGCGACACCACTGAAGGCGGTATCGCTGGTGAAACCTGATTCGCCACTTGCTCTTCCAGTGCTGCCAGCCTGGCTGCAATCGGTGCTATGAGGTCGATCAGATACTGCGGAGTATACTGTGGCTCGGGCTCTGTCTAAGCTTGCCCAGCTCCCTGAGCACGGGATCCTCTTCGACCACGTCCTCATCCTAACATTTAAATTTTCAGGAGGAGAGCTTATTATACACAGTAAATGAGACATCAAGCATAAACAACTTAATATATAACAATAGGAAAACATATCACATAGTATCCTCAAAATATTTTATAATCAAAGTAGGGTAGTCATAAAATAAAATAAAAATTTCTCAAAATTTTCAAGTTATGCAAATTACGACCTCACGCAATCTAAGAATTCCTAGCGGACTCTATACATGAATCCTAGTAAACTCTATACTAGCTCCATGACTCGACACAGTATATCCTAAGAATGCTGAAACTAAAGCTCTGATACCAACTATGATGCATCTGATTTCACACAATGTTACAGTTCAAGGTGAACCCAAGGATGTCAAACATGTCATGCACCTAACACTGTGAAACATGTTTCACCATCATAGTAATATCTCTCTAGTAGAAGTCAAATAATGATCAAGTATAGGTACAAAGCAGATAGGATAAAGATAATAATGCAAGGAATATCATATAGAGAAGATCTAATAATAAATATAAACGTGTTCCAACAGAAACAAAGAAGTATATCTGACAATCTGAAATAAAGTAATAAATCTAAAAATACAAAAGTTAACTGAATACAGTACTAAGGCACTCAGCCTTTAACATGAAATACATCTAAAAGAATACTAAACTCATAAATATCAATTGTGGAGCACTAAATATCTAGTAAATAAATGACAGTGAGTTAAACTACATCTCTATCAACCTGCGACTCTCCGATCGCCTAACTCACTATCTGAAAAGAGGGAAAACAACGAGCGTCAAAACGCTAGTGAGAACATCTCCACCGCCCCCAGGGGGAAGGGGTTAAGAATATAAAAATACAAGTTAGTATATGTAGATATATAAATCATCTATCCTGAAGTAAGAGGAATTAAGATTTAGAAATTCACAATACGAGAATGAGTACGTCGAGCGAAATAATCCAAACAAAAAAAACCCTCATGTATATATCCATGTATCTCAAATTGTGAATCGCTAAATCCCAACTCTAAGATCATATGAATACAATAATCAATAAAAGCAATACACTACCAAGCCTCATCCCAACCAAGTCATGTCAAAATACCTCACACTACCCTTGGGTAAGTGGCACAATAACAATGATCAAAATCCGATAAAAGAATCTCATATAGTATACGTCGTGTATGGCAATCTCAATCTTATACCCTACGCCCAGGATAAATATCATGGGAGCATAGATACAAATCTATGTGATTCTCTATACGAAAAATAATGATGCTGAGTAAAACGCTCACAATATCATGTGGCTCACTACCTTACTCAATCGCCTTGCGGAAATATGTATATCATCCTATTCCGGAAACAATAATGCATAACAGAGTGTAGTCTACTGCGATCTCATTGCAGTATACCAACTAACACAATCTGGGTGTAGTCCATCCGCGGTCTCATTGCGGGATACCAACCCCACTCAAACATCTAATCTATCATGAAATGCAATATATGTCACTCTCTATCATGACAAACTCAAAATATAGATTACGCACCTTCAAACGTTCGTGCGTGCTCAAAATCCAATATGTACTCTCTCATAAATAACGCATGTGTATCGATGTGCGACTTGTACTTCGTACGTGCGATCAAAAGCATGAGGAACAAAACAATATATGCAAAACAACCCAAGTCGGATGACCAAAATATTCTATCGGTCAACCGACGACGTGCACAAATAAACACTCAGGACAAGGCCTTGATCAATCGACCGACTCCATGTTTCGATCGACTGATCAGGGTACATCGGTCGACCGATCTTTGGGTCGGTCGACGATCGGTCGACCGATCAGGGTACAGGATACATGTGCAAGTTTCACGAAGTTAAACCGACTTTTCTCGCAAGTACTTGTGAAATTATTATCATGGAGTGTATAAGCATGTATAAATCTCATGTTTAACATAGTGGGGATTTAATTCTATTGCATGAAATCACAAATATAAACTTTTAAAGGGATCTACTAACCCTAACATGGTTATATTGACAAATTTCATCTTGGAAACAAAATCAATTCGGCAAAATCTCATGTAAATTTTACTTCAGAACTTATACTCAAGTTAAGAAATCCGTTTTATAATATTTTAAATCAAAAAGATCAAATCTTTATCTCATACAAACTAAAAGTGTGATCTTTACTCATAAAATATGTTTTTAAAAAATCTCATAAAACCAAATAAAACTAAGAAAAACATGGGATGAGTTTTGGAGGAGAAAAAATCGCCTCAAATTGTGCTGAACTCCCACAAAAATGCAAGAGACACAATCCTCCTACACCAAACACCAACGATCTCACCCTTCTCTAGGTATTTGCTACACGAAGCTCTCCCAAACTCACAAACTAGGGTTAGGGTTTTGAGAAGGAAGGTGGTTGCTGCTAGGGTTCAGAGATTTTGATGAAAAAAGAGATTTTCATGAAAAACACGCATATATATACTCATATGTAATTGGGCCCAAAAACTGACCCGACCCGAATCAAAATGCAGTTTTTGTGCACCCGTCGGTCGACCGATCAGGGACCATCGGTAGGCCGATCAGGGACCATCAGTCAGCCAATCACTTAGCATCAACCAGTGCAATATTTTCTGTCAACTGATTCATGCATACACGCATGTTTACACTTATATATTAACACTTATATGTACGTACTCGATCTCAAATTGATTTCAAACATACTCATTCATCTCAGAATGATAACCATAAAAATCATTTAATACTATTTTCTATATTATTTTCAAATTTACGGGGTTTTACAAGAAGTAATAAAATGAACACAAATTTACGTGAAAACCCCCTAAATGAATAATCCACTATAAGTAAAAATTTTAGAGTTACAACTCTCTTTACAAGGAAAAACTCTATATTTTTCTCTCTCTTCTATATGTGAAGTTGTTGTTTCTGAGATGGATTTTCTTGAAGAGTTTTGGGCCTATAGCAGTTGGGAAAATACTATTCATAATTTTATAATTTTTTCTTCTTCTTTCGGTGCGGCTCTTCTTTTGATGAATTTAATTTGGAGCCCACCACCTTTTTTATTTTTCCAAAATTACGATTGACAATATCCACTTCTCATCAAGTCCCACATTACGTGGGCATGAGCATTCACGATGAGTTGTTAAGGAAAGGGCATTCTTGCTTAAGTAGTTAATGCGTAACTTCCAAACATACTCATTCCCGCTTCATTCTCTAATTGCACCCAAATATAAAAATGGAAATGACCATCTCATTTCCACATGTACTCCATTCTATTCCTTGTTTCATTCTTTTCTCACCTCACTTAAACATTTCCACACGAACATTTCATTCTCGCACACCAAACTAGGCGTAAGCTACTTACATACTTTGCCAGAAGGGAGTATACAGTATCTCATTTATTATTCTTGCCTTAATGCTTGTTGAAATTCCTGCACTTACATATTGTTATTCTGGTTACTTAGTTTTCCCTTGTTGATGTCTATAAGGTATCTGCATAGCTTGATTTCTCCTACGATCCAAGTGTTACTTACACACAATCGTGCTGTTGGTTTCTTGTCATAAAAAATCCAGTGAATGTTTACTCTAAGAGCTGAAATCTACATAAGAAGTCAATAGCACCTTGATATTTTAAATGTAATCGGAACATTACTAGTCAACTGCGAAAGGGAGTTTAGGACTGAAATACCTGTGTCAGTTGAGCTCTCTTCTTGTTCCGTGAAATGATGCATCAAGATTTAGAGAATGCACCAACATTTCCAGATTATTAAGCAAAGAAACATGACCCGATTTACAGACAGAAACCATCGTCCAAAATCCCAATCAACAATCTAGAACATGAACCCACAAAAGTGGAAGAGATGCATTAGCTAGAAGAAATAATAAACATAGCGTGGAACACAAGTATTATACGCAAAACAACTTAAAGACATACACCACATTACCTTGCAAAACAAAGAGCTAGAGACCTTGACATCCTTCCTCAGGCATTTTTCCTGCCAATTTTGTTACAATCTTGCACCCAATTGGAGCGGCAGTACTAGTAACAAAGTATAACAACAGCAGCCAAGAGAAACAATTGCATACCGAAAACTAAATAGAGAATTAGAATAACTGGTGCATTACTACACTTCTATCTTTTAATCTAAGGTTGCGAAGGATCGAGAAATCCCATATCATCCACAAAGTTTTGCATATCACCTCCCCATCCAATTGTATTGCTAACTAAATCCTCCACCTCAACGCCAATATCCACCTCATAGTCATCGCACTCCTTCACCTCAAGTCCAATTGTATCCTTAACCAATTCCTCCACCTCAGTTCCAGTTTCTGGCAGCAGAGCTTCATTCAGTAACTCGTCCCACATTGCTCCACTAATGCCATCCGCATTCTGATTGCTCAATTCCAACAGCACCTTCTCTTCCCTTTTCGCTCTGCTCGAACTGCTTTCTCCGCAGCCCACCAGCTCAGATATCATGTTCTCGATCTCCAATTCACCTCCAACCTCTTCACCCTCTTGCACGTGTTCAAGGCCCGTGTTTGGCGGCAATCTCCTCTTCTTAGCAGCTTTTCCCAGCAGCTGTTGTTTCTGTTTGCTGAGAAGCGACAGCTGGTGAACAAGGCCGGGATTCTTGAGAGCTTTGGCCAAGAAGACCATCGTCTGCTTCTGCTTCCTCTCCGTGCATTCTACGCGTTGCTCCATTTCGGTGACCTGAGCACGAGAGTTCTGCTGCTGCTGCCTGAGCTTGGCGATCTCCATGATCAGAATGTTGCGGTCTCTCTTCAGGCGTTCTGCTTCTGTTTCGAGCCCAAACTCTCCCAATTCGATACAGGCCTCGCTTGTTTGCGCAGGTTGGATATGGGCTCCTTGCTTCTGATGATGAGGATGATGAGAAGAATGATGGATATTCCGGCGCCTCTTGATGTCCTTCAGGAGATGTTTCTGACCTCCTAAAAACCTCTGGTTCGCAAACTCCCATCGGTCTGGATCAACCTTTCGGAACCCCTGTTGAGATCAATACAAGTATTAGGACAGGTAACGGTTGAGCCCTACACCTCACAAAAAAAAAAAAAATTTTGACGAAACAAATAGAGCTACTCTTTTCAATAAAGTGATGGGTAGCTGGGCTGCACTCGAAACTTCCAGTAGGATCAGAATCATATGTCATCGCTTGATAAGACCATAACAGAAAACAATACATAAACTAGCATATCCGGGTTCTAAATTATCGCAACCCAATTTGAGGGAAAACAGAAAAAAAACAAAGCAATGAGCTATAAAATCTAGGAAATATCAAAGAGAGAGAGAGATGAAGAACTTACATAAGTGTTGAGCTGGCGAATGAAGCTAGAGAAGTTGCAGTGCTTGAAGTATTTAGGGAGAAGAGTGCTCGCAAACTTGTGAGAATCCCAGACGATGAAGCTGTTCCTCCCTCGGCTCCAAGATACCACCGGGTCAGTATCTGGGTCCTCCACCATCTCAAATGTCTTGCTCAAGAACGGAGGAGGCCCCGTCTCATGCAGGCCTTCGATGGGCCTTGGGCTCACAACAATCTCCACCACCTCCTCCTCCTCCTCCATTTCATCCTTCACCACCACCAAATGCTCCATTTTTTTTTATTTTTAAAGGTCAAATCAAAAGAATGGGCAAGGCTTGAATTCAACTGAAGGGTCTATTTCTTTGGTCGGTCTCGTTCTCTGCTTGGGGGAGGACTGAACTGTGTGAGCTGGCACCCGGAGCTTGCACTATTTATAGGGGGAGCAGACGATAGTTCTGGATAGGGATTAATGGGGTCACAGCTGAGCGAGCTTTTCCTTTTTTGAGGAAGGATTTTTTTTTTTTTTTTTTAGAAAGTTCTACATCGGGGGCTGCTGACCCATTCGTCAGCAACCAACAATTAGATAGGTTGTTTCTAGAAAGTTCTATGTGCGGGGGCGGGGGGGTCTGCTGGGGCCCATCCGTGATCTAAAAGCGATGGGAGATTGGATGACAACTTTATTGTTTTGTGATTTTTCCAGATATTTCGATGCCCAGTCAGCACGGTGGTTGGGCCTCATCCACGTCACTCTAGACTAGGACGACCAATGTCATCAAAGGAACTTGGATTACACAGCTCCCATGACCGCATAGCTTCTCTCAAATGTATGGGATGGTACACGGATTCGGGGCTCGGGCTAAAAATATTTAACATGCAATGATCTCATCGAATTTTGCTTCAGTACATGTTATTACTACGTCATGAGCCCTGGCCTAAAAATTGATGCCAAATCTTTTCAGCATGTATTCATGGTTAAGCGATAGACAAATACATATTTGAGCTGGACCCAAAATATAGGACCAATAGTGGGGACAAGTGAGGTGTCCCCCTCCTATTGGATAATGAGTTGGTCATCATT